>JBCEWC010001431.1:0-41202 GCA_038996855.1 Solanum aculeatissimum
TTCATAAACTGGACAAGTATTGTTGGACATCCTAAAATAATATAGGGGCCAAGTAAAGATGGACAGAGGGAGTATTAATTATATTCAAAGAGTGATTTGGTAAAATTACCCCTATTATTTACTACTTCTTAATCCTTGTGTCAAGTCAATAGGGGTCAAGTAAAGATGGACAGAGAGAGCACATCTTAAAGGTTTTTTTCAAATTAAATTTCGTGTCAAGTCAAATAATATCGCATAAATTGAGACAAATGAAATATAAAGAGCTGAGGAACCTTGCCACGCTTCCTACTTGACAACTACACATTATTGATAGAAAGTTTTAAATACATGGATCACAATGACTCCTCAACTAAATCAACATTTTCTATCCACAACCTAACCTAACTCCATTATTATTTTGTTTATTCATGATCAAGAATCACTCTTACCAAACACCCCCTATTCAATTCCCCCCCTCCAATTCAATAATAATCACACTTTTTTTCTTCTTTTGATCTTGTTAATGGCCATGAGGCCAAGAAAACTCTTTCCAACATCAAACCAAACAACAAATTGCCATGGTGTTTGTGACTCAACATGTCCTTATGGATGTTATCCATACCATGATATGGACTATTACATACCACCATCACTATTACCACAACCACCACCAATCGAATCGAGCAACAACAAAATTGTTCAGAACATTTTACCTTATATTATTATCTCTATCGCGCTGCTTGCTAGCATGTTCCTACTACTTAGCTATTACTTTATCATAGTAAGGAATTGGTCGAATTGGAATCGTAGAAGAACACGAGAGGAAGGCGATAGCGATGAGTTTTTGAACGAAAATCGAGGTCCAATTATTGATCATCCAATATGGTACATCAACACTATAGGACTTGACCCTTGTTTAATCAATTTGATCACAATTTTCAAGTACAAAAGAGGGGATGGTTTGATTGATGGAACAGAGTGCTCTGTTTGTTTGAATGAGTTCCAAGATAATGATTCTCTTAGGTTGTTGCCTAAATGTAACCATGCTTTTCACATCCATTGTATTGATACATGGCTTAGATCACACACGAATTGCCCGTTGTGTCGTGCTCCTATAATCTCCAACACTGTTGTTGCACCCGTGGGATCAATTGTTCCCATATCAACTATTACTAATACGAGTCCCAATGGTTCACAAAGAGATTTAATTGTACAAGTGAACAACAACAATAACAACAATCAGGCTAGAGAAGGGGAATTTCAAGAAAACGCGATGTTTGTGACAGATGATCATGATGAATTTGAAAAGAATGAACTTCCTGAAACATCGAAAAACAGAGTAGATATCAAAAGGGGTGATCAAGAAGTTGATGTACAACAACAAATGAGAAGGTCAGTCTCAATGGATTCTTCAATTGCTACAAATATAGGACTAGAAATGGTTGTGTTATCAAAGTATGAAGGTGAAAAAAGATGTGTTGAGACAAAAAGAAATGAGGAAACAAGTTCAAATTCAAGAATTCAAAGAGTCATAGACAGTGCTGCTTCAATGAAGAGATCATTTTCTTATGGAGGGAGGTCATTTTTTTCGAAAAATAATCGAAATCATAGTTCAGAACTTCCATTGTGAACCAATTTGTAGTTGTTAAATTGAAGACAAGTAAGAGATATGGGAATTCATGGTAATTGTAAGCTTGAAGTCTCACTTGGTTGTACAGGTATGAGGAAAAGTTTAGTTTTTATTGGGGGTAGGGGAAGCGGAAATGGGGAGAGCATTATAACGTGGGGAATCGAACCCTTACCAATAAGGTGGAAGTTCAGGTAGCCAACCAACTGATTACTAAGATTCCGCGAGGAAAAATTTAGTTCATAAGTTAATTTCAGAAAAAAAAAAAAGTTTGTCTAGTACCTCAAGATCATCTATAATGTCTGTGCCACAAATTTTAAGGGGTAAATATACCCTATAATTTTGCGATTTAGAGCGGTTCATATCATTATAAAAATTGTATATATATTAGATATTTGACAAATGATGCATATATACCCTAAATATTTTTACTAATTTATCCCTAATTAAAGTAAAGCTAATTAATGGCCCTTGAGTAGGAAAATAAGAGTAATCTAACAAGAATAAGATCAGTTCCTTCTTGAAATTCTAAAACATTATAACACTTACTTATTTTGAAACGGAGAAAGTACATTTTTTTTTTCAAAGTTATTTGTTAAGGGTTTATATTTTAGGAATACATGTTTTATAATATAGACTTTCTATTGATTAGGGTGCCGCGGGGGATGAGGGAATAGACGAGAAAAATGATAACTTACTTTTCTTTTTGGTCTGTTTAAAAAAGAATGATCCGTTTTTTTTTTTTGGCAAAATTTTAATTTTAATTTTCCATGTGACATGTTTAAGGTCACAAGATTAAAAGACATTTTGGTACATTTAACATAACTTTAATTTAGGACCATAAAATTAAAAAGTCTTCTTCGTTTTCTTAAACTCCACGCCAAATCAAACTAAATTTTTGTTTTGAAAGGGAGAGTCAAGGCAATTACACTAAGATCATTTAGTAAAATACACTAAAAGTAGTATATTACATATATAATAGACGTAACATTTAGGAAAAATACTTAATTACACAAACATTTCTACTATAAATATTAATTCATTTTATAGTTTGAAATAATTCTATATTATCTCACAAATTGATAATTTTATAGCAGATGCATTGCTCCATCATATTTTAAGTTAAGTACATATATCTTTGGTGTCTAATACATTCTGAAATACAAATACAAAGGATATAGTTGAGCAAGATAAGAGAAAGACGAATGAGAAGTTCAGTGAGACATGCAAATCACACTAGATACATGTATCTAAATACCAAATAAATTCTAAAATACAGATACATAGGAAGAGAGGTAAGCACCAAAGAGAGAGCAACTAGCGAAATAGAAGAGAAGCGAGCGAGAGAGTTTGTATCCCAAATTATAGTTGTATATATAACATGTAATTTGGTTATTAGACTTGACAATCTCAAATTCTAGACGTGTTATCCTAAAAATGACTAGACTAGCTAGGCTTTATTAAGACAATTAAATGTGTTTAAATACAAATATTTAGGCCTTCTATTAAGGGTGGATGTTCGATTTTCAGTTTGGTTCTTTTAACTTTGATTTATTAGATATTGTACTTCTTGATTTATCAATAGTTAAAAAAAGAAGAAGATAAGTTCGATGCAGTAAAGTTCTCGTTGTGCGCAAGGTTCAGGGCACGATCGCAAGGGTGTACGCAGTTTTACCTTACATTTCTACCAAAAGTTGTTTCGAGGCAAAAAGTCGATAGTGTATACCAAATGTTGTATAAGATTAATTCAGTTTGCTTAGGTTTGATTTGATTTTTTTTATTCGATTCTTCAATATTTATTTAAATGGCACAACTAAAGTATAATATAAAATTTTGACATAATATATAAAAGTGTCCTTTAACTTGGCCACAATTGACATTTATCCATTCTAATTTTTGGTGTACACAAATAGACACTTAAATTTGTACAAAATTAAAAATAGACACTTAAATTTGTACAAAATTAAAAATAGACACTTAAATTTATACAAAATTAAAAATTGACACATTCATCCTATGTGGAATCCTACATGCCAATCTTGTGCTCTATGTGGCATCTTACACGTATTATGTCACATAAAATGTGTGTGTCTAGTTCAATTCTATACAAGTTTAAGTGTTTATTTATGCACAACTAAAATTAAACGATATAAATATTAATTGAAATCAAGTTAAAGAGTATATATATGTATTATGCGAACATTTTTTACAGCGGCCACAACCCAAAAGATGTGAGGCAGTGAGCAAAGAAAAGAAATGAAATATTTGAGGGGTTATGGGCTTAGGACTTTGGGTTGAAATTTATGGGTTTGAGACCTGGATTGATTGAAGTATGAAATTTGAATAAATATTAGGGCAAATTACACTGAGAGATATTAAATTTAAAAATTTATAAAAAAAATAATCCTCGTTATATAGGTATGCATAATCAGTGTATATTTGTGTATCATAATATATATTTAGTATATAGCTCATGTATAAGTAACATACATTGCATAGTAGTGTATACTTTCACTTTTGACAAATTATATTGTAATAGTCATGTATCATTTCGCTGATTCTATTTTTTATGTAAATAAAATAGAGACAACTTTTTTTGTAAACTTTTTATTTTTTTGTATATATATGTAATTTCTCCTAAATATTATTGAAACGTTGGACCAAATCGTAACAATAAAGTATTAGAAAAATTGTATCGAATTCAAACTAAAATACCAAACTAATTCAGTTCGATCCGATTTTTTGATATTTATGTATGCTCCTAACTTTCCTTTAGGACGAAAGCTATCTAAAATTTCAACTCATATGCCAAGACACCATATCTTCTTCTTTTTTAAAAAAATTAATGTCAAGAAAATTTAACAATTTATATATAATTTTAAAAAATCATTTTTTAGTCTATTTTCATGGTATTATTTTTGGAGGAATTTAATTTAAGATAAAATTACACAGATAAATAAACATATATTAATTAATTAGCTAACATAGTTATAATTTGAAATAATTATGGTTCGCGAATAACATTTTTGTATAATTACAGTTTGAATTTGTACAATAAACTATATCAAATATACAATTACTACGAATTGTATAGCGAATTACACAAATGTTGTGTGAATTTTATTGCGAAATATACAAACCTGCAAATTATATAGTGAATTATACAAACGTCGTGTGCGAATTGTATAGCGAAATATACAAACTTTATACAAAAATTATGAATTGTATAGCAAATTATACAAATGTTGCATGAATTGTACAATGAAATATACAAACATTGAGAATTGTATAGCTATTTATACAAACGTTATGTGCGAATTGTATAGTGAAATATATACAAACGTTATACAAAAACTGTGAATTATATACCAAATTACACAAACGCAAAATAAAAACGGCGAATTGTATAGTGAATTATACAAACGTTGTGTGAATTGTATACCAAAATATACGAATATTGTTATAACCATAATTCTGAAATGTAATTACCCAAACTATAGCTATGAAGCATGATTAAGATATTTTGAAGTGGTTATATGCGAAAATTCCTCTTAACTCCCCCTCGCCCTGCCCCCCATCCTCCTCCCCCCTCTTCCTTTACCTAATTCCGTTCCTACTTGTGCTTGGACAATGGAATAGCAGTCGTAAAATTACTCACACTCCAAAGCTAGTTTAAAGGTAAGAAGATTGCCCAAATTTTATAAGGAATCCATTATTCTTCTTGTTACTCTAAAAGGCAGTAATTATATTATATGATATGATTAAAATAAAAAGAAGGTAGTAGTAAACTAATAATAATTGATTAAAAGAAAAAAAAAAAGATGATACACATAGAAATTAAATAAACAAGAGCTATTACATTTTGATTTAAAAAAAAATATTAGTTTGAAGTAGCCTCTTCTTCTTGAATTCTACCCAACAATTTGTTAACAGCCAGAGAAATTTCTTCTACTGTTGTCAATTGACACCCTTCCTCTAGCTGTTTCAAATTTTCAATTAAAAATATGAAACATTTAATTTGTAAATGAAACACAAAGAATGTTTTTGTACCATAATAATAAATGTAACATCATGCATCTTTTTAATGTGTGAAGAAATTTCTAATTCCTCTGTTCACTTTTATTTTTCACTATTTCGCTTTTCAAGATCAACTTGACTAAACTTCAAAGTTAAATTTAATATTTGAAATCTAAAATTTAGATGATTGAAAACTATACGAAAAGTGCTATCAATTGCAATCTTTCTCATATTAATATGATGAAAAAATACATCTTAATATATTAGTCAAAGTTCATATAATTTGACCTCGACAACTGAAATAGTGACTAGTAAAAATAAATAGAAAAAGTATTAATTTAATAATAATTTTTTTACTGATAGTATCAATTTAAATTGGTGTTAACACATCATGCTGAGTAAATAAAGATACCAAATAAAATATAGAGATGCAAAAAGTTAATGACAAACCTTAGCACTGATGGAATAAAGAATCATTTGGTCAAGAGTAGTGACACTAAGGTGAAGAATAGTGAGCCACAAGTAGTTAAAGCCAACTACTATATTCATGAGATGTTTTGGTCTTTTCTTTGATAGTATTTTGAGGTTGACATGATTCTCTGCTAAGTTCACTTGTATATCGTGAGTCATCGTTGGGGGTTGAGATATCTCGATCGCTGATGACTCACGTAAATAGTTAGAGTATAGTGGGAAGGAGAAGAAATTAGTAAAAAGTGATGATGATGATGATGATATATCGCGTTTTTTGAACTGAGAAATTAATGTCTTTTGAGCTTGTAGAGTTTGGAGAGTATGCTCTAGCTCTTTTACAAAGTTTATGGCTCCTCCAATTATTGATGCTTGGTCTGCCTGAAATTAATTAATTTCACAATTAATAATTAAACTATATATAATACGATAAAATTTCGAGAAATACAAATATATTTAATTAAAGGATTGAAATTGAAGTTATGCTAAGAGATGAATTTTATTTTAAAAATAAGTGCTTATATATTTATGAGTAAAAATTATTGTTTTACTTCAAATGCAATTCAAAGAAAGATTTTTTATTTCACTAGTACTTCAAATACTGAAATTTAGTAATTAAATTTGAATATAATTGATACTTCTAATAATTACATATCTTTAGTCAACTTGAAAGTAGATGTAATCTATTTAAGAAACAAAGAAAAACTTTATGAAAAATCATAGTTGAATCTCTATTTAAAAACTTCTAGTTCAAATTCATTTTTTCGGGAGTAAAAATTTGATTTTTCAATTAAAATAAAGAGAGAGAAAAGAAGAAAACGAACCCTTTGAACATAGGAAGATGGCATCAAAGATCGAAGAAGAGTAAGATATTCATTCATCTGCTTTCGTCGATTTCGCTCCATAGCAATATGTCTCTTTCTCTGATTTTTATTATTACATGTTCGTTTTCTTTTCTTCGAAGAATTTTTTGAATTTGCCGATGAACCCTTCAAAAACAGCTGATTATTAATTTTCTCCCAATTATTGCCAAGAAAGGAACTTTCTTGCTCTCCATAGCCACAAAATTGTTTACAAACATAGCCATTATATTGTTCTTGAGGGTAAATTATTGTCTCTAATGCCATAATCCTTTTTCCCCCTTCACATATGTTAGAAATTAAAGGCCAAGAAAGGGAAAGAGGAATTAATTGGAGTTAATTTTTTTTTCTCCAAAGAATTATAAATGATTAAAGAGGGAGAAAGAAGATCAAAGAAGAGAGCTCTTGAATTTGCACACTAAAGTATGTGGCTTTTTGTACTTTTATATGAATTGAAAGCAAGCCACAAAAGATTTTGAGATTATAAAATTCTTTACACAATTAATATACAAAAACAACGTAATTCAGCATGTGAAATACGAGGAGGAGGATGTGTATGTAATCTTATTGTTATCTTGTGAAGGTGAAGAGACTGTTTTAGATAGATACTTAGTTCAAGTAAAACATAATAAAATCAAGTATGAAAAAGGGATACAATAGTGAAGTACGTATGTAGTCGTGCTGAACATAATAGAGAAGAGAATAGTAATAACACCACGTAATGTCGTAACATGATAGTCGAAGCAAAAGAAATAATAAATCAATATGTTAGCTCCAAGTCCAACTTCAAAACGAACACTTTTTCTGTTAGGACCGACAAGAATAAGGTGTCATGCAAAGCAACTTCGAAAGACCATGAGTATGAAGATAAACGAGAAACATACTATAAAGAGACACAATAATTTAACGTAGTTCAATTTAAAAGAGAGTACACAATATCGAGACAAATAACCTGATACCTCATACTATTCACTCAGAATACAAAGGGGTTCATACATGTGTCTCAGAATTTCTCTCCGTACATACAACTTTGAAGCCCTTATGGCTACACTGTGAATGCTACCAAGTTAGAAGAAATGAGACTTACAATCATAAATTTTTTCCTACTAGAAAAAAGATTCGACAAATATGGAGAAATTTTATTTTAGTCTTTTATCTACTAAGTGGTAAGTATTCATGCATTCTTAATCAAAAATTTCAAATTTAAATTATTTTTTACTATAAAATTCTTTTTGTTAGGGATCGTTTTACCTCTCTAATATAGGACTTTTTAATGTAAATTAAAATTTGATTGGATTTCAACATAAATACCGAATATACTAGGTGGAAAATGAAAAAAAGAAAAAAATAAGAAGAAGAAATTATCCTACTTTATTTAGTATTCAATCCCCTCTTTATTTTTGAAAAATAATAATATATTTGATGTAATTTTATAACTGAAGTCTCATAAAATGATGTAATTTCATAATTGAAGTCTCATAAACCTATGTTAATTTATTTTTATCTTCCAATTATACTTTCACCACTATTGATGCTTAACTAACATACACTTAATTAATAATTAGCACATTATTAAAATGCTAGATTAATTAACAGATTCGATTACTGATTAAAGTTGTACAGTACCTGATTTAAAAATGATTAGAGAACAATATAATATAGTACTGATTATTTTAAAATAATGGAACAATATTTTTTTTAATGTTGCTTGTCGTCTTCCCATATAATTATTGACTAATCCGTACTCGTGTTTTAGGACTGCGTTACCAATTCTTACGATCTAGTACTTCTCGGTCTCATTTCATGTGATACTGTTTGATTTGATATGATATTTTTTAAAAAATATTTTAAAATTTATGATTTAAAATTATTTATATATATTTGTGTGGTTAAAAATTATTTCATTATGAGTAAAATCATGCAATTTAATTAGCGGTTATTAATATATTAATGAGATAGGTAGGATTCCGTTTAGATTTTTTAAGACAAATTAAGCTACATGTAAAATAGTTCGAAAAAATGACCACCAATAAAATTGTCATGGAGTAATAAGTATTCTTTTATTCTTAATCAAAAGTTTTAGATTCGAGTTTTCTTAAGTTTTTGGGGCGTGAATCAAAATTTAATCAGAGTCTAACACGGATACCAGACATCGAATAGAGAAAAAAATCTTTTTTTCCCCTGTGAGAAAATGGCACGCTCCTCCAAGATTTTTAAGGTCTGGTTTGGATAATTTTACCATCAAATTTGTTTGTAATATTTATAAACCAAATTGGTTAATTATACAAATAAATTAACAATTATAATCTAAGACATATGAGACGGTTTGGCCGAGTGGTCTAAGGCGCCAGATTTAGGCTCTGGTCCGAAAGGGCGTGGGTTCAAATCCCACAGCCGTCATTTTTTGCTCAAATGAAAAAAGGAACAAAGAATTGTGTCTTAATAATCAATGAAGTTGATTGAGGAGCATAAGGTCTTATGCTTAAATCTGAAAGGAGCCAAAAATTTCTAGCTGATTTCTTTTCGTTCATCAAAAGAGAAAAAAATGATCAATTAAATTTGAGTCTGCTCCCAAAACTTCTACATAAAATTATTTGATATTTGAATAAGCTAGCTAGGGGCGTCAAATGGGCGGGTTGAGCTGAAATTGGAGAGATTAAAACAGGCTGCATAAAAAATCGGGTTGGGTCTTAACCCGCCCAAATTTACTTTGGGCTCAAATGGGTTGGGCAAAAATGGGTTAAAATTCGATCACCCAATTTAACCCGTTTAATTTAAGACTAGCAGGGCATTCTCTTGCATCAATTCCTCTCTTTCACAATTGGGCTCAGTTTAGAATTATTTTAAAATGGATTAAATTCTATTGGGCTGAAAATCAGCCCAATTCTAAATTATACTGAACCCAACCCATAAAATTATGGGTGGGTTGGACGGGTTGTTTAAGTTTGGGCTTATTTTGCCACCTCTAAAGCTAGCTAATACTACTTATAATAAATATCTCATTAAATTAATCAAGTTCAATCTGCGCAAACTGATTGAGAGACCATTCAAATTAATCATGAAACACACTTGAGGAACAAAAATGGCTCTTGGAAACTCAGTAAGGTCCAAAGGGTTAACATCTAAACAAACCCTTTTTTCCACATTTAAAATCATTCTCCTAATCATGTTTAATTTTTGATAATTCTATCAATAGATAAAGCTACAATTAATATAAAAATTAGGTTTTGTCATGTAAGGTGGGAACACTAAACCCTATTTTCATTATGATTATGTATTATATTGTACATAACACGTCCTTGTAATTACAACTCATCATCTAAGAAAACACCAAAATTAACCCTATTTTAGGCCCTAATTAATGTTTAATTAAATACTAATAGCATGTTTTATTAGCGCAAAGCAAGGTTAGAGGCAGAAAATTGTCAATTCAGCAGCCAAGAAAATTATGGGAATTTCACTAGAAAATTCTTGTTTGATTTTGCACGTCTTTTAAGAAAAGATGAACGATATAAATGTTTTATTATAATACTCATATTAACTGATATTCCGGAACAGACTCTTTATCTCTATGAGGTAGTAGTAGGTCTGCGTACATTTTATCCTCTCCATACTCCACTTGTGGGATTCTACTGGGTATGTTGTTGTTGTTTTAAAAGTAATTTAGAGAATAAATAATTAATATTGACGTAAAACATGATTTTTTTTCTATTTTTATGCTAAAACTGGCAAATATTCTTTTTGTCCATTTTTACTTTGTCTACCGTATTAAAAATAAATGTTTGATTCTTCGATTCTTTAATCCAAGTCCATTCTCAAATTCCCTTTAGAGTTTTAATTCCTAATTCATTGATTTTTTAAAACAATTTGTATTTATATTTGGTGGCTTGCTAATCGTATGGAGCAACAAATAACAATTTTGATATTTGGGAAAATTACACGGTATGCAAACATATACTAATTAATTAGTTAGCATGACTATAGTTTGAATTAATTACAGCTCGTCACTAACATTTTGAGTTTGTATAACGAACTATTGTATCAAATATATAAACATTGTGAATTATATAACGAATTATACAAACATTGTGTGAATTGTATAGCGAAATACACACACATACTGCAAATTTTATAGAGAATTATACAAACATTGTGCATGAATTGTATAGCGAAATATACAAACAATGCGAATTGTATAGCGAATTATACAAACGCTAAGTGAATTGTACAACGATATACACACATTGTGAAATATACACACATTGCGAATTATATAACAAATTATACAAACGTTGAACGAGTTGTATAACGAAATATACAAACAGCGCTATAACTATAGTTACAAAATATAATTACCTAAAATTATAACGATTTCGGCCATTCATATTTTATGTTGGGCTTAGCCTTTTGGGCCAGTACAAGAGAGCATTGGGCTCTTTGCTAGGCCTGGTCTACATAAGCCCAAAAGGCATCACAAGAGCAGAAGCTTTAACAAAGTGGTCAAAAATATTTCTGATGTAGGAAAAACAAAAAATATAATGGTGAGGCACAAGTTATATTATACAAGGCAAAAAACTAAAAATAAAAAAAATCATAAGACATAATTTTAGTTTTAAAATGTTATACCTTTAGAAGTTAAGACAATAAAAAAAAAATTGAAAGGAAAAATTCACACGACAATTCTGTAAGGCACAATTTATGTCTTACAAGGCATAAGTTCAGTTTCAGAACTCATAAAGTTATCTTTTTTAGTTCTCTAAACTTTTGTTGAATAAGGCAAAAGTTCTCTAACTTATGCCTTGTAAATTACTTAGATAATTAAGTTCTACCTAACTTATCCCGACAAAATTAAAATTAGGTCATAGTTATAGATATTTTGACTACAAAGTTTCATTAAATGACAAATAAGGACAAAAATTAAAAATTACTCATTTAAGAGGCAAGAATTGAAAAATTGAACTACCCCAACATAGAAGCTAAGGAATCTGTGAAAAAACTTTATTTAATTGATATAGAGATTTGTGCTATAGTTGAATACTGAAAGTACATTTCCTAATGAATTATAAGCATTTTTTTGCTTAACAAAAAACAATAAAAATGGTCGTAAAAACAACTTCTACATCATGAGTAGAGTTACTCACGCTACAACAAAATCAATTTTTAGCGGCTATAAATATGCATATTAATAAAAAGTGCTAAAATTTTTATTGACATTAATTACTTGTCGTTGGATCCAATAGTGCAATAGATTTTAGCGACATTTACAAAGAATGACCACATGTAGTTGTCACTATTCACTAGTAAATGCCAATAAAAAATATTTTTAGCGATAATTAAGCTATTATTATTAATTAGTTATCGTTAAAGATTATTTTTTATGTAGTGTCATTGAGTTTCTAATCAAGTAAGTACAGTAGGAAGTGTGGATTCGATTGGAACGCCGCAAATATGACTTTGTGAGTATTGAGGATGAAAATTACTTCTTCCGTTTTAAAAAGAATGACTTACTTTTTTTTTATTTGTTTAAAAAAGAATGATCTATTTTCTTTTTTGGCAAAACTCTAACTTCAACTTTCCATGTGACATGTTTTAGGCCACAAGATTAAAGGACATTTTGGTTAATTTAGGACCACAAGATTGACAAGTCTTTTTTATTTTCTTATATTTCGTGTCAAGTCAAGCTATGTCATTTTTTTTAAAACGAAGAGAGTATAAAATATGAAGGTCATTATTGTTGGGGTTTCAAAATTTAGAGCCATTATAAATCTAAAATTTATTCTAGGAAATAGATTGTGGTAATTCGAATTGGTTCAAATTGATACAAGCAACTAGAAATTACATTGATAAAGAAGATGACCTTGTTCACCTTTGATTTTGCGTATACATTATTTATACATTTATATAATATGGTTATTAATAATATATACATAATTCATACAATGTATATATGTATGTATAAACGTGTTTAAAGGTGTATACAACGTGAGTTTGTTCACGTTTTTAGTGAATTAGTGACTAACACAATCCCACTAATATTAGTGGTCTAATATATATCTCAATAAACATTATATTATTGAAGATCAAAGTATATTAGAAGAAAACTAAAGATGGAGACATTAATTAATATGATAACAAAAAAAAAAATCTACGTGATACGATAAGATGTCATATTTTCAAGATACAAATATCGACTAGTTGATTTTCTAATTTTACACTCAAATATTGAAACATAAATCTTGTATACGATACCTAAGATGGAGTAGATCGAGGTTTAAAACTTTTAGCTCAAATAATTCGATGCAAAAACACTATAATCACGACCAAATTTAACTATAAAAGTCATCTTTCTGAGATTCTGATACTAATTGTTCTTTCTACGATCAGATTACTTTAATTAATTCCATTATCAACTTTGTTTATTCATTTAAGGGTTAATCTTGATCTTAGAGATCAATGTGATTGTGATTGAACATCACTTCATACTCAATTGATTAGGACATGGAATAACTTATAGTTAATTCTCATTAAAATAATGAGCAATCTATCAAATGTGATATCACGGAATTGTTTGACCATTTATTAAACTATAGAGATAGGATTATAAATTTTAGAAAATTTATTGATCTTTTGTATATAAAAATAAATAAATAAATAAAAAACACAGTTCATTGTAATAGTATTGTAATCCTGTTAGAAGAGTCTTAGCTTTAAGTTGAATGGTATTATAGTTCTCACTGGTCACCATCAGAGGCGGAGCTAAAAATTCATATTCGAAAATGAAAAAAGTAATAAAATGTCACATAGAGGATTTATCTAGTATTTTAGAGCAATTTTTGAGACTAAATTAGTATTTTCCCCTTAGTTTAGTAGTAGATATTATAGATGAAAAAATAATATATTTTTACCCTATTTATGTGGTATAATTTTATGACGAAGAATTAAACCCCCTTGCAAGATTACCATACTCCATTTTAGGTATCATCTAATTGATAATTTATTCAAAAATGATATAAAAGTCAGGTTCATTTCAATTCATGGGTTATATCCTTATTTTATATTTTTACGTCTCACAGAAAGATAAAGATTGGAATTGTTAATGAGTTTTAACATAAGATAGGATATTTGATCGTTTTATGAGTATGATCTTACACGATCTTAATTCTTACGAATATTATTTATCTACCATATATACAAGTTGCAATTGCTACAACTCACAAACAAAAAGTGCTTCAAATCATAAGAGCAACCCTGCACACCCAAAGAATAGTAACTGCGAATTCCCTTGTCAACGACAACAAAAAAAGACCTAGGGACAAAAAAATTCCAACTCAAACCTAATTAAACATAGTAATATGAGACATAAAGTTTCAAACAAAACTAAATATAAAAACATGAAAGAAAAAAAAACAATAAAGTAATATATTTTCAGTAAACATGTCATTAGTGATAGATGACAGAGTAGTTGACAAACAGTTACATAATTCCTAAACTTAATATATATATTAAAATTTCATTCATAATAAATTAAAGATTGGAACAACTAATACCTCCAGAAATTTTACATATAATATCCACTTAATTTATTGGATTAGAGACGTGACGTTTATTCATTAATTACTTGAATTTGATGTAGGAAATAGGAATCTATAAAATTTATTTTCTCCAAATCACTAAAAGTTTAAATTCTCCAAATAAAAATTCAACACAGAGAGAGAAGTGAGTGAGATGGTCATGAATCCTCGGTAAGTGCAAATCACACTAAATATACACCAGATACGTTTATTTTTATGTGTCTGGTGTGATTTGCGTGTATTTGGGAGTATCAGATATATAAGAAAGTGGCAAGCGAGATTTGTTTTGTATTTCAGATACATGCAAATTCACTTAGAATAAATTACACCTAATTTGACTCCATGTATCTCGAGATATACATATATCTGGATGCACCAAAATCTAATAAAATTCATAGTAAAGTTCACAAATACCCCTTTTAGGGGATGGTATTGATAAAATGCCCCCAATAAGGGTTGCTTTGTAAAAATACCCCAAATTCCTTTAAAAAATTATTTGAGAAAAAATTGCCCCTCAACTATTTCATAAAATTAACTTCTGCCTTATAGACAAGATCTTACACTGCTGAATATAAGTATAACTTATCAGAAAAACTAAAACCCTTGACTTAGTGGCAATAACAAGAGTAATTTATGCCTCATGGGTAAGATGTTACACTATTATGCTTAGTATAATTTTTGAGATACGCTATAACTCTTGTCTTTGAGGCAGTACCTGCTTATACCTGATGGGCAAGATCTTACACCTTTGAATGTAAGTATAACTTATTGAACATGTTATAACTCTTGCCTTTGAGTTATTTATTGAAAAAGACAATTATAAAAAAAACTTATTTTAATTATGGATCTAACAAACAATTTATATAAGTTAAAAAAAAAAACTCTGCCTTAGCAAAATCTTACGCTGTTGAATGTAAGTATAACTTATCAGATACACTAAAATACTTGACTTAGAGGCAACAACAAGAGTAACTTATGTCCCATGGGTAAGATGTTGCACTATTGTGCTCAATATAAGTTCTGAGCTATGTTATAACTCTTGCATTTGAGGCAATACCTACTTATGTCTCATGGGCCTGAAAGGAAAGGATAAAAAAGTAATTTGGTCAATTTAAATTTGAAAAATGGATATTTTTGTAATACTTTTCTTATTGGGGGTAAAAAATTAAGATCAGTCTATTTTTGGACACTCAATATAATTTTCTCTGGAACAATATTGCAAACTAGAGTGTATCTAAACAATTAGCTCCTAAACTTATGAATTTTTTATAAGTTTTCCAAGATAAAAACCTACTAGTTATTGGCCAACCAAATTCAATATTGGAATTTATTTCTCTCTCTATATATATATGTTTGTTACTTCTTCCATATTAATTTATGTGATACTGTTGAACTTAATGCAAAATTTGAAAAATCTTTTTTCGTGAAATTTAATCATGATCTAAAATAAAATTTATATATTTATACGATTATAAATCATTTCACAAATAACACAAAAATAATTTTTATTAATTATAAAAAAATATTTTTTTAAAAAAATAAATTTAAAAAAATTACGTAAATTGAGACGAATCAATTATTCTAGTAGAACAACATTTTTTATCTAAAATTTGGTGTGACACAACATTGAGAACCACTAAACTAGTCTTAAAATGTCTATGTTGACTTTCAGGTCCTTTAAAAATTTCAAACAAGTGATAATAGGCTTACCAACCCATTAATTTGCTAATCTCAATCATATATTATCCAAATAATAATACCCCTTTATGTTTTAAAAAATTTAATTTTAAATTTCTCATAACCTTTGAGCTCGTTTAGTTGTTGATTAAAATTATATAAGCGTTAATGTGTAAGAATTAATTATGCAGAGCTTAATTATGTTGAATTTAGTTATTTCTTGTTTTACTTAACATACAATAATACATAAATTAATCTACAATTTATACTTGTGTTAATATGCTGAATTTTATACTGTCCATCTTTACTTGACTCCTATACTATTTTAGGATGTCCAACAATACTTGTCCAATTTATGAAATCAAGAGATAATTTTACACTTAGTTCCTAATTTACCCTTGTCATTAATTATAGTTATTTTCCTATTACATTTTTCAATACATTGTATTAATTATATTCAAAGGGTGATTTGGTAAAAATTACCCCTATCATTTACTACTTCTTAATCCCTGTGGCAAGGCAAAAGGGACCAAGTAAAGTTGGACGGAGAAAGTATAAAATTACTATCAAATGTGATATTAATTATGCTACTTTTACTTTCAATACGTGAGTAACTCTTTATAAGATGTTTAATTTTTATAATTATAAAAATACTGTAACATGTTTAAGATAAAAAAAATATCCAATTAAGCTTACTTCATATAAATTTAAAATTTAATTATTCATCTATTACTTGTTGCACTTTTTATCTTATATAAAATAATATATAAATAAATTTTCTCATAATATACATATATATTTTGAAATTTTAAAATTAAACTTCGTATTTATTTTATACAATAAATAACTTATTTCCTAAATGAGCTACCAAACAACTCCATTATCAAATGCCCCAAAGTACTTAAATCTTAATTAAAGAGAAACCTATCTAGTCTCCAAAGTCAACCTTGTTTTTATTTCTTTGGGCGGCTACTTGTAATAAGTCATAGATTCTTCATCCCCACGCTCTAAAAATTTCAAAAAAATAATTAAAACAGCCCAGACTCGAGTATATTGATATTTGATTAAATTTAAATTTTAGCATTACGAGATTAATTTCCAGCGATGTTACTCTTAATAAGATTTTTTTTTTCATAATTCAAATATTACAAGATGTCAATCATGATACCACAACTCATATTTATCCCGTTCTTCCCTTCTTGCAAGTAAAGTAATACCACCTGTGGCATTTTCTATTTTATATTTATATATATATTTCCCCTTTTCTTGTCCTCCATTCATAAAATCTAACCCTTTACTTTTTCTCTTCCTCAAGCAATTCAACTTGACTCTCCTTTTTTTTTTTTCCTTTTATCATCAACTATCACTATTCCTCTACTTTCCAATGAAGCATAAGAAGAATATCCTCTATTTCCTCTTATGTTTTTTTTACCTATTAGCAGAAGCTGAAACAATCTTAGGTACACCGTCTTTAGCTCCAACAACGTTGTCACACCCGTTAGATAATTCAAATGTACAAATCAGTCCAACGTTAGCGGTAATACTCGCTTGCCTCGTACTAATCCTGTTCGCTGGTGTCTTCATCTATATGCGTCGAATGAGCTCCGATTCGTTCGATCACTCATTGGGTTTTCATTTCCTACGACATGGACCTCCTGTTTCCCGTGGACTCGACCCCGACATCATTAAAACTTTCCCAATTTTCATGTATTCAGATGTCAAGGCCTTAAAATTTGGCAAATCTACCTTGGAATGCGCTGTTTGTTTAAACGAATTCGAAGAGGAAGAAACTCTCCGTCTTCTTCCAAATTGTTATCATGTTTTTCATCCTGAATGTATTGATGCTTGGCTCGCCTTCCGCACAACTTGCCCCGTTTGCCGTACTAATCTCAAAAAATCAGGCGGAAAAAAAAATCCGATTCAAGACGCTGCTCAGGATGTGAATTCAGTTACGTCACATCCTGACACAGTAATAGATGTTCATATGAGTGGTCCACAAGAGGTAACTAATGCATCACCTCAAAAGTCTAGTCCGAATTGCAGTAATGCAAAAAGTAAAACGCCTGATTTTCAGCGCCTTGCACCAAAATCATCAACACCAAAACTAACAAATATTTTTGAAATGTTCACACGATCACACTCCACGGGTCATTCGTTGATTCAACTGGGTCAAAATTGCGAGAGGTTTACGCTGAGGTTACCCGATGATGCATGTAAACGATTGGCGGAGTTGAGCTCGCGTAGGGCGTATAATGGTGAAGCTTTACCTCTAGAGAGGAGTTCGTCCAAGGGGTACCGGTTTGAACCGGGGAGTAAGCGGTTCAAGTTTCTATCGACTCCGAATCTGTTATCTAACCCCGGTTCGTCAAAAGAGGAGAAGAGTGAGAATCAACCGAAAAAACAGTTGAAGTCCGTTAAGTCGCCGTTAAGTTTGTTTTGCGGAAGGGAAAAGGAGGAGGATACAGGAGAAAGATCTTTTACTTATTTACGATCTAGTCCTTCAAGTTAGATCATTTTCCACATCTTCCTCGTTTTTATTTTACTTCTATTAAAAGAATATTTTTTTAATATACAAAAGTAATATATTGTATATAGTGATTGGATAGTTGATAGGAAATTATTGCGACTTACAAAATTCAATAGAGAAAAATGATTTTTAAAAGTTTTTTTTTTTATATTGCAACATTTGTATGTTATTAAACCTCAAACAATCACTATATTATGATTCTTTTAAACGATCATTATTTCTAATAAATATAAAGCATAATTTTGATATCGTATCACACAATTCATCAATAAGGGATATGGTGGAGTGGTAAGTACTCCTCTTTAACTAAGGTCTCAGATTTGAACTTGAGTATGGAGTCGTCTTTGTCAAGGAGCGTTTTACCCTTCAATATGAAACTTCCTAGCGTGGATTCAAACTAATCGAGTTCTAATATAGGTAGCGAATATGTGAAACTTCTTAGCGCGAATTCAAATTAATCGAGCTCTAATATGATTAGCGAATATTGAATGAAAACAAAAAAAAGCTCTTATTTCATCAAATTATATCTCTAATCCACTTGCTTTAGTAAATTATTTTAATATATACGTGCTTTAGTGGCATAACCATCATGACACTAGCATCTTTCTAAGAATTAATCGTTTTCTAATTTTATTGCAATTACTCATCATTCTTTTTGACTTATCGTTTTCTCCTTTATAAGAATCAATAAGAATTGAATTTTGTTTATTGTTTTCACAATTTATGGAAACTTTTTATATTTATCACCAAAAAAAAAATTATTTAAAAAACTTAAATTGCATATTTCAATAATATTTCAATTTAATATCATATCACATGCTCAAACAGCCTTAAGAGTCACAACTCTTTTTTTTAGTTTAATGTAATACTCCCAACATTTATGGAAAGAAAGCTTATAACTCTCGATAATTCCAAAAGAGAAAACTTTAAATATTTTGGGTCTATCATCCAGGGTAGTGATGATATCGATGATCATGCCACACATCGTATTGGAGCAGCATGGATGAAGTAGAAGCTTGCCTCTGGAGTATTGTGTGATAAGAAGATACCACCTAAACTTAAATGTAATTACATAATGGTAGTTAGACTGTCGTTGTTGTATGAGGTGGAGTGCTAGCCAGTCAAAAACTCACATATCCAGAAGGTGCAGGTTGTAGAGATGAGGATGTTGAGATGGATGTGTAGACATACCAGGGGTGATAAGATTAGGAATGAGACCATTCGAGAAAATTTAGGGGTGGCCTCCATGACAAACAAGATGAGGGAAGCGAGACTGCGATGATTTGAGCATATGCAGAGAAGAAGCACCGATGCTTCTGTTAGGAGGTGTGAGAGGGTTGATATAGGGGTTACGCGGAGAGGTATACACCGAAGAAGTATTGAGGGGAGGTGAATAGACAGAATATGGCGAAACTTTATCTCACCGAAGACATGACCTTAGATAGAAAGGAGTGTATTAGGATAGAAGGTTAATAGGCTTGTGGAGGTGGGATGTTGTCTAGATATAGTAGAATAGTAGGATTAGTCGTATTTTTATATCTTGTGTTGTTATTGTCTGGCTTATATTTGTTACTTTTATTGTATTTATATATTATCGTTGGCTTTTCCCTTTAGTCGATTTTCTTTTTTCATATCTAGTATCTTCTGCTTTTGGGGCTTAATATTTTTGAGACAAGCATCTTTCAGAAACAATCTCTCTATCTCCATAAGATAGTGATAAGGTCTGTGTACATTTTACCCTTTTCAGACTCCACTTATAAAATTTCAATGGATATATTATTGTTGTTTATGAAAAGAAAAAAACACCCTATAATCCTTTCATTAATTTTCTATGTAAAGCCACTTTGAGTGGTTACTTTCCAATCCACCTGAGCAGAACTATTTGCTCTTTCTATCAAAAATTTCCTTTCCTGACTTTTTCTCTTTTTCCGAGCGATCATTTACATGTCTGTTTGAATTAATTTATTTTAAGTTCTTTTAAATTTAAATAATTTTGAATTATTTGGATAAAGCTATTTATTTTTGAGATAAAATAACAAGGATAAATCAAAAGTCAAAAGTCAAAAATTCAAACTTATAACTCTTGCTTATAAATCAATAATTGAAAATCAATTCAAACACGTTCTTAGTCAGAATAGAAAAAAATAAAAAGGAAAAAACCATCACCACTTGACACAATTTTTTGATGTGACATAAGTGAGTAATAAAAAACACATTCTTTGCTTTAATCAATGAATGTATATATTGATGCTTAACTCTCGCTGAAAGGATCACTCACTTATATTACGTAAAAAATTGAAATTAAATTATTATAACAAGAATTTTCAATTTTTAAAACCGAAAAAGTATTTATTTATATCTATTGGATAGATTCCTAACGTGGAGTTCTTCAGAATATATACCTAATATTGTAGCTTTGTCAACTAAGGGCTACCGGTTCAAACCGGAGAACGAGCGGTCGATCAGTTCCCGTTAATTAAAATCGCTGTTAAGTTTGTTACTATGTGGGATGGAAAAGGATGAAAAAGGGAAAAAGGTATTTTTCTTATTTAAGATCAAGTACTTAAAGTTAAATTAGTTTACATTTAACACCCTTTGTTTATTCGCCATCCTAACTTTTTTAGGTAGTGTATTCTCTATGTATAATCAATATAATAAATTACAGTTAAAAATAAAATGATATAAAGGAATAAAAATATATTCAAGCTAAGAATATTTTGCTCTCTTTGAAAAGATTTAAGTCTACTATGGTATAATTACATCGGCTCAGCAGTAATGCTCTTAACTTTCTCCTCCAGAATATAATAGTCCAACAACATTGTGTAACTCAACCAGCTCCGAATTAATTAAAGAGTTCAAAGCTTCACGAAAAAAATATTTTCCTTCAACATATGATTATTCTCTTTGGTATAGTGAATTAATTGAAAAATTAATTAGAATAATTTCTTAGTTGGTTGGATTGACTTTTGGCTTTTAAGTTATTTTTAGTCACTACACTAACCTCGTTATACACTAAAATATTGATTTTTTTCATACTTTTTATTTTTTACACACTCATCACAAATGAAGAGTCACCACTATTTATAGGTGAGAATTACTTCATTGCAATGAATTAATAGGAAGAATACAATGTGGGTAATAACGTAAGTAGTGCCTTAGAGATTATATATGTTACAAGGCATAATGATGTAGAATATGACTTAGTGGTTCCATTAGTTACAACAAAAATAATCGATCACATTCTTGTTAATTTATATTCACTAAAATAATACATTTTAATATTAAAATGTAAGGCTCCAACAATATATAATAAGTTATATAACAATATGTATGTAGATACATAAATTATATAAGAATTATATATAATTGTTATTTTGATATTATATTAATATGTATGCATATTTAAATTTCACTTTATTTCTTATTTTCTATTATTTATATAGATAAATATATTTTGACCGTCATTAATAAAATATTCTTTATATTATAATTTTAATCTATTTATAATATAGATGATCTTTTAAGAATTTGTTATATAATGTATGATATCAAATGTTTTACATATAGAGTAGTAAAAGATGAAAACATTTTCCATCTATAAAACATATGATATCACCCTTTTTTTTTTATATCTAGCTTATTTTGCTTATGGATTTTTGTGACGGAGATTTTCCGGAAATAACGTAACCTTTCTATTTTTGTGGGATAGTGATAAGGTCTGCATACATTTTATCTTCTACAGACCGCACCTATAAGATTCTACTGAGTATGTTATTGTTGTGGTAAAACATATGATATCATACTACTACTCTAAATTAAATAAAGAATTTATAAGTAATGATGACAAAATGTAGAGGTGGATAATAAAAATAAATTTAAATTAAAAAAAATCCTATTTATGTTATTAAAAATATCTTGAATAATTTATAGTATATGATGCGCATGATCAAAGTTTACAAATAAGACAAAAGAGAAGGAACACTAATTAAAAAAACTTAGAATCTTATCCACAAATTAAATAAAATAAAAATCAAGTGGAAGATGAAATCTCTTGTTATTATTATTTGTTAATTTCAAAGAATATTACATTAAAAAAAAACAATTATATAAAGGGTTAAGTGTGTTGCTTTGACATTCATTAATTCAGAATATTAGGCATGGTGTTGAGATACTATTTTTAAAATTTATTATATTTAAAAGATATTAGAAAATATTGTTGTTAGAAAATAATAAAAATGATGTGTATGATTGTACATCCTTATTTAAATAGAAAGAAAAATATAATTACTTTCCACATTTTGGACCCCTACCATGTGAGGATAAAAACTTATATACATCACATGTTTATATCAAATTAACATAACTTACCTATTTAATGTAATTTGCCTATTTAATATACCCATCACATATTTATAACAAATTAATATCATGTGTCTATATCAAATTAATATAACTTGCCTATTTAATATAAAGGAATTTTCAAAAACAACAAACAATATGAAGCATAATAAGACAAAAAATAGTTATAGTTTGCTAAAATTACAAGTCATAGCTACATATTATAAGAGAAAGGCGAGCAAGATCGAGACTGGGAGGAGAGAGGCAAACGAGATCGAGAGAGAGTGGAGAGAGGCGAATTGTATATGTATATATGTCAAATTGTATGTATATATCTATCAAATAATTGTATATGTGTAATTGATATACATATGTATTTGTATATCTTACAAGAGAGATTGGGAAGAGGAGAGAGGGTAGACAGTAGAGAGAGAGACGAATTGAATATGTATATCTATCAAATAAGTGTATATATGCAACTGGTATACATATGTATTTGTATATCTGACAAGAGATTACAGAGAGAGATGAGAGATAGGAAGAGAGGAGAGAGAAAATAGCAACAAAATCCTAACTATAGTTATAAATTATAATTTTTTAAAACTATAGTGATATAATATATATATATATCGATCATATATTTTCTTAGTTACGTAATTTACCCGTTTAATCTAACAATAACCGACATTAAGTAAGAAGTTGAACCGAATAACAATGGCCTGAAAATAAAGGAGAGCCCAGAAGGTTTAAATTCATGGGCTGACCCAATCTACATAGGCCCATTTCTAACATCCCACTTAAGTTGGAAGCCCAGTCCAACTTGGAAAGTAAATTTTGTGTTGCACCCTAGTAGGAATTACATATTGCAAGAATATCAGTACCTCAATCAACTTTTGTCACACAAAGTTACAGTCAATCTCGATGTGTTTAATGTGTTGGGGAATGATTTTTCGAAATATGCAAATCAGCCTTAAGTGGAAAAGAGCACAATAATATGTTGTTTCTTAGACTTTCCAAAATAACAATAAAAAAATTACATTCAACGTTCTTAAAAATGAGTTATCTTGAACTTTTGCCCCCATCCACCATCCCGTGGACAAATTACCTTCGAGGTTAAAAACCTAAAGTGTTGCCTATGAGGTAATATTGATTAAACTTAAGTTTTGCCCATAGAACAAACATCATTAAAAGTTGAAGACGACTCATTTTTCAAAATTATTTTTGCAGATTATCCGATTTAAAATTACCAAATTTATATAATCATTTGTTACTATAAATAATATAAAGGGATAATTTTACAGATATAATTTTTTATTTACCATCTATTAAGTCCAACTTAAACAAATTAGGGAAAATGGTTGTTGGGTCATATTATTTACCCAAAAAGGGCAGACACAATGAGTAAATTGTATATCAAAAGATCTAAAACAATTGAGAGAATTTAATAAATAAGACTTCAAATTATTTAGAGGAGATTTCGAGTTGGTCGGGATTGAATGGTAGTGTATACTAATGTATATTATAATGTATAGCAAGTGTATAGTTTATGTATAGATAAACTATATTTAACTTTTTTATTGAATTATAATGTATAAACATTGTATACTTTCTATGATTTTTGGTTATTATCTTATGTAAATAAAAAATAGTTATATTTATTATAAACTAATTAATATATTGTATATATTAAAAATTATCCCTAATATATATAAGAAGCAGCTCCTTTCTAGTACTAAATCCGTCTAGTACCTTACCTTGTTGATTTTGATATACCTATCTACTTAATTAATCAAGCCCCTAAGCTATATTGTTGTTATATCTAAGAAAAAATTACGCGGATAAATAAATATATACGAATTAATTAACTAATATAACTATAGTTTGAAATAATTATGGCTCGCGACTAACATCTTTGTATATATCATTTGAGTTTGTACAACAAATTGTATAAAGAACTGTATCAAAAATACAAACACTGTGAATCATATAGCGAATTATACAAATGTTGCGTGAATTGTATAGCGAAATATACAAACACCTCGAACTGTATTGCAACTTATACAAATGTTGTGCACGAATCATATAGCGAAACATACAAACGCTATACAAAAACTGTGAATTAGACAAACGCTGCATGATTTGTATAGCGAAATATACAATTAGTTCATAAATTATATGGTGAAATATATAAATGTTATACAAAAACTATGAATTGTATAATGAATTATACAAACATTGCGTGAATTATATAATGAAATATACAAACCCTGTTATAACTATAGTTACGAATGAAATTACCCAAACTATAATTATAGAGCATTAGAGACGAATCTAGGAATTCAAGAACATGAGTGCACCATTACTTTATTTTTAAAAAAGGGACAAAATGGTGTTGTATGCTGGGCTTGAACCCCCAACCTTCATGTTGACAAAAAATCATTAAACCAGTGAACCAATTTATCATTTAGTTAATAGGTCCCTTTAGTTAGTATTTAATATATTCTTTAAGAATTATACAAGTAATATACCGAATTTAGTCGGATGATCACGGATTCTCATGACCTAAATTTAACACATAAATTCGCTTTTATAGAGTACAATTAAGATATTTTTGGATGGTTATATGCGAGTGGCCACAAAATAATCAATGGTTTCATAGCAGTATGGGGGTTGCTGTCCAAATGTGTAACTATGAGGAAAATGGAAGATATCATGGAGAATTTTAAATCAAATAAATGTATGAATTTGTCTATTTAGATAATTATATATATTTGAAAATTGCGTAAAAAATACTATAAATCATGAAATTTTATCGATGTCACATAATTTAAAACAGGTAATGTAACATGTATTATTTGAATTCGATATAAAATATTTAAAGGCATATAAAATATTCCGTTGATTCTCAAAATTTTCTCAGTACTGCATAGATTGGGATCGAAGAAATAACATATATTATTTTAAAATGAAGTAAAAAGTATAACAATTTAGAAATTTAAATGACTTAGAAAATTTAGTTAACTATCGAAATTTTATCTGTGCCATATAAATTTGGACAGAGAGGTACAAATATATATTATCTAAAAAAATTGAGTAAAAAGTAATATAAATTACAATGACTAATAATTTAAAATATCTAAAAATTTGATAAAAATTTGATTGACTCTTTCAACTCTATATATGCTACATAAATTAAAATAAAAAAAATTATGAGTATATATTAAATCCGTGCTAGCACGAGCTATTTATTTCTAGTACTATGTCTCTGTGTATATATATATTGGACAGGTGTCATAATTATTTATTTACCCATCCTTTCTAACTTCAAAAGCAAAATAAAATAAAATATATATTTTTTCTCTTTAACAAGTTAATTAAGTAATTATAGTTTAAATGCAAAAATTGTAATGCCAACCAATAGCATGGGCTGTAAGGCTATTTACGCGGATACAGAAATTCAACGCTACCATTTATGAAGAAACTACTCATAGACACCGCTACAAATAGAGTTGTTAATACAGGCTGATCCATTTTATTTGGACTATTTCATATTAAATTTGAAATGAAAAAATTATGTGTATAAGTAAATATATACTAGTTAATTAGTTAATATAGTTATAATTTGAATTAATTGCAGCTCGCAGCAACATCTAGTTGTAAATTAATTACAGTTTGAGTTTCGTATAATTTCGCAGCGATTTATATAAACATTATGCGTGAATCAAATTGTATAGCGAAATATACGAACGATGAAAATCGTATAGCAAATTATACAAATGTCGTGATCGAATTGTATAGTGAAATATACAAACGCTATACAAAAATTGCAAATTCTATAGTGAATTATACAAACATATACAAATGTTACACAAACTATATAAACACTGTTATGACTACAATTACTAAATATAAACACTCAAGCTATAGCTATAAAACATAATTAAGGTATTTTTGAATGGTTATGTGCAAAAATTCCTCTTCTGAAATTTGACAGATTAGATTGGATTGATTCATTTTTTTTTGTAAGCCAAAAAATAATTAGCTCAACCTATATATACATGGACTGCGAATCTTATCAGGTTAGCCCACATATTTACAAAATATATATTTTTTTTATAAATTTTAAAATTAAATTATAATTATAATATATTAAAATAAATAACAATACGACAATATTACATGATATTAGAGTTAGTATTTTATAAAAACATGGACCCTCTACTCAAAATTGCTTTAGTGAGGATATAAATATATACATATTTCACTCTTAAGAGACAAATCACATAATTAAATAAACAAAATAAATGTCATTTGCTTTATCTTCTTTACCAAATAAATTATAAAATAATTATTACATGCATGCAACTAGGGCTTGTCATGGACTTTGAAAAAAAAAAAACCTTTATGGAGTACACACTATAGTTTCCTTTCCACATTAAAATTTTTCCTTCTTAATTAAAATGGGGCCACATCTATCAATTAATTTTAAAAAAATTTCTCAATTATAAATAGTAGGCTACATAGAGGTCAAAAATACAAAATTAAAATCTTTTGAAAAATGGAAGATCAAAATATGAAAAAAATTCTTCTTATTATTAATTGTGTAATATTTTCTATTGGTGTTTGTGGTGGTCCTTTAATGATGCGTTTATATTTTGTAGAAGGTGGTTCAAGAATTTGGCTTAATAGTTGGTTACAAACCGGTGGATGGCCACTCACACTTATACCTCTAGCCATTCTATACTTCTATCGTCGAAAAATCGAGGGTTCTGATACCAGATTTTATTTCATGACCCCTCGAATTTTCGTAAGAGCATTTGTCATTGGTGTTATCATAGGACTTGACGATTTTTTTTATTCATGGGGCGGTTCGAAACTTCCCGTGTCAACTTCTTCGCTTCTTATTGCCTCTCAACTTGGCTTCACGGCAATAGGGGCTTATTTCATAGTGAAGATAAAATTTACGTCTTATTCGATTAACGCGGTGGTTTTATTGACACTTGGCGCGATTTTATTGGGTATTAGGGCGAACGGCGATAGGCCCGAGGGTGAGACTAGTAAAGCGTATGTTATTGGTTTTATAGTGACAGTTTTGGCTGCAGCTTTGTATGGACTTATTATGCCTTGTATTGAGTTGATTTATTTGAAGGCAAAACAAGTTATTAGTACAACGTTGGTGTTGGAGATTCAAATGGTTATGTGTTTTGCAGCTACTGTTTTTTGTACTGTTGGGATGATCGTCAACAAGGACTTTCAGGTTTGTTCGTCTTATAATGATCTTAAATATGTCGTAATAAATATTTGAAGCTATTAGACTTCATAAATCTTAGGCCTTATACATTTTTTGTTGCTATATGAAAAAGTTTTTAAGATAAATTATTTGTAATTTTAGAAAGAGGTCATTTTTTCAAAATCGACTATAAGTAAAAGAGTTAACTATTACTTCCTCTATTCCCAAATCATTGTCACGTTTTGCTTCTCAAGAGTTAATTTGACTAATTTTTAAAGTTAAACTAGATTACATCATGTAGATATTTAAAAACTACACGGAATATACTATAAATTACAAAAAAATTTATATCAATATGATAAAAAGTACTTCTTAAAATACGATCAAATTCATATCTTTTGACCTTAAAAAAAAATTGTGACAACTATTTTAGCTATGTCAGATGCATTGACATTACTCAATTACCGCTCATTATTTTTGTCACAATAAATATTACTGAAAAAAAATTTAATGCCACTAAATGTCTTTTTATTATAGTAAAAAATAGAAGCTTGTGTGTTGACTTTATAAGTAGGGCATTAATGAAGGATGTAGCTTGAAACCTAAAATTATTTATACCCAAAGGATGGGTAATTGATTTATATTTAATTTGCACATGTCATAAGTAGATGAAATCATGGGTTTATATCTTTGTAATATTAAATTATTTGCATATGTCAAATGTATAAATGAAAAAATAAGAGTACTATGACATTACTTTTTTATGTTTAGAATCACGAGCAGCCCAAACACTTTAGTGACCTAAGGTAAAAATCGAATGAAAATTTTAAATTAAAAAAAATTAATATATATTTTTACAAATTTTATTCTTAGATCTATCCTATCTCTTTAAGATACATAATTATTTTTAAAAAAAATTATAATTGATTTCATTCAGTAATTTTTTCAATTGATCATATAATCATACTCCAGATGTGTTGAACTTATTGTAATAATTACTGCCCCTCAAATTTGGGCGCCTAAGGCACTTTTCTTTTCTCTAACACTGTCGAGCCATCCCTGTTTAGAATAAATGTTCATGACTTATTTTATGTTAAGTCAAACATCGTCACATAAAAATGAAACAAAAGAAATATTTAAAGTTAATTGTTTTTTGCAGGAAATATCAAATGAGGCAAAACAATATAAGTTGGGAGAAGCTAGATATTATATAGTCCTAATATGGAGTACAATAATTTGGCAATGCTTCTATGTTGGTGCTATTGGAGTTATTTACTCTTCTTCTTCTTTGATGTCTGGGGTTTTACTAGCAGTTTTACTGCCAGTTACTGAGGTATTAGCAGTAATTTTTTTTAATGAGAAATTTTCAGGTGAAAAGGGACTTGCACTTTTCCTATCTCTTTGGGGTTTTGTCTCATACATGTATGGAGATTATAAACAAGAAAAGAAAAAAAAGAAAAAAAATCAAGAAAATGAGATGACAACAATAATGTATACTCAAGAGTCTGTTTGATTTTTTATATTAGTAATTATTATAGAAATAAATTAAATTAAGTTTTTTTTTTTGTGTGTAAAAATAATGTATACTTTCTTTTCATTTTATTTTTACTTTGAAATTTATGATGTTGCTCTTAAATAGTAGTACCTAAGTATGTAGTACAATATTACTTAAAAGTTTTGCAATTTGCAACCAAATTCTTGCATGACTATTAATAGCATGTTTGACCAAACTTTCAAGAATATCTGATTACGTTGAAAAGTGTTTTCTTACCATTCTCTCTGTCTATCTTTACTTGATATTTTTCTATTATATTTTTCAAAATATTGTATTAATTATATTCAAAGGGTAATTTGGTAAAATTGTCACTATCATTTACAATTTCTTAATCCCTGTGCCAAGTTAATAGGGGTCAAGTAAAGATGGATGGAGGGAGTATGTCCAACCTTTTATATTAACCACTATACTAAACATTTAACTTGTGTTAAGAGGTGTCAATATATACTTGTATAAATATTTATTAAATCAAATTTTCACCTGTATATATAATGTAATTTTCTGACGAAGAGATGTCACTCGACACCCCTCGGCCAAGGATGGCTCTGCTCCTATATGTATATATATATTCTTTTGTTCTTTTATTCTATCATTGAGACACACGTTTTTAACTAATTTTGGATCACGAATATTCACTTTTTCTTCGAAAACAATCGTCTTATAATTATGATAATGAGCCAAGAATAAAACTAACCAGCTAGTTTTCCATCCAAGTACTCTGGATGGAGTTTCTTTTCGTTTCTCTTCTCTTAATTTTCTTCATTTTTTACTTGAATAAAAGACTGTTATGATTAAATCTTAACTATTCATATTTTTCTGATCTTATGTTCACGTCACGAAATCATCATCTAAGATATACCACATGTATAAGCAATTTTTTCTCAATATAGCATAGTTTTTAATTATTCAACTTTTTTTAATAAAAAATGTGTCAATTATATTCAATTAGAAAATTAGGTTGACTAAAACCACGTTTATCCCGTCCTCGTTAATTTCAATCAATTTTTCCATTCACAAGTGGAATAATATAGTTTAAAGAACACACACAAATATAATATTCTAATTGTCAAAGATTTCGGTAAAGTTATAAATAATCTTTATTCTAATAAGAGATTTCAAATTCGAATTCTTAATATCAAAATATAAAGTTATTTTTGATAAAGAAGCTTTATCTCAAAAGACGAACTTTAAAATTATTCAGAATTCAAAATAAATATCGAATAATAATTCAGAAAAGAAACAAATAAAATTTAACGTCAATCAACAGTATGATCTTTATAGATATGATTATTTCTATAACACAACTAATTATTGTAGAAAGTCAGCGCTATAATTTAATATTAACAAAATTACTCGCAATTATTGGTGTTTAGTCCAACACTAATCACTACAAGAAATTAAGATTATGACTACATTTTATAAATATCGAATTAAGTCAAATAAATTATCATTTATTCTTTTACCAACATTTATTTTATACTTGGTTCAAATTTTAAAATTTTTGACAATGGCAATATTCTGATATATAATTAAATAAATATCGATAAAATATTTAGCGACATTTATTTATGAAATGTAACGAATAAATTAGACAATTTGTCAATATACACTATCATTTTTTTGGGTAATGATCTCCCAATTGCTCCATTATGGATCCATTAATTAATTATTTGAGTTATGAGTATTAAAAATATTTCCTAATAATATTCACTTTGAAGAAAAATTTCTTAGTGATTTTCACTAGTGCAAGAAAGGATATTCTGTCTGGTGGTAGAGTGACCCCTACCTTGGTGGTTTACGGGTCGGTTTGAATCGATTATTAATTTAAATAAAAAATTATATTACTTTAATTAATTTTTAAATTATTAGAATTAAATAAAATAAAATATAATATATATTTATCAGTTTGAATGTTAATGATTTTAATTTAGTTATTCAATTATTAATCATATATAAAAATAAAAAACACGATTCACTAAAAAGGAAAAAAAATAGTTAGAACGACTAGTATTACAAATTTACTATCACTAAATTTACTGTGAATAAATTCCTAAAATTCACCATTTTTGACTTAGATAAGGAGGAGACAATGATATTTTTAGCCCCTCAAGAACTGTCATAGGCACCCATATACACAAGTTTTTACTTTCATAAATAAATTATATATAAATATTGATGAAAACATATATAAGATATTTAAAATTATTCATAACTAAATTTAAATAATTAAAATCGATGTAATTTAATGTTTTGATTTGGATCAATTTTTACTCAAAATCATGAAACCTACCCTTATCATAGCTAGAGCTGCTTATTGGATGGATTAACGATTTGGGTTATTTGGATATCGAATAGCCAGTCAATACGTTGTTGGTTGGTTCGATATCAGATTAATAATTAACAGATGATCATCAGGTCATATATTGGCTCAATTATTTCACGCCCCCTTCTTTCACTTTCACTTATCAATATGTAAATCTTCGATCAAACAAAATAATTTTTTTAGCAATACTTAAGTTGGTAATTATATAATTGAATGTCATAGTAAGAAATATATAAAAGTCTAAATGTTGTGCATGCACATAAACATTATATTTACTCAACAAATATACTTACGTTAAAAATATAACTATAATAAATTTTTTTAACAAGTTAACGATTTATCCAATAAAAAAATTTGACAAATGCATCCCACATCAATAAATCATTAATATAAAATTATAATCTATTTATCAATCTATAATCCAAAAATTTAATATCAATAAATTAATTTTATAATTTACTTATTTATCACAGTTCGATTTTAAACAGCCCTAACCAAAGCCTCAAACATGTGGTTCATGCATTTCCTACCTACTCCCCAAGTGCTCCTTTTTCTCCCAAAAGTGTCTTTAAACTTTTAGAGCACTTTGTTAACTACTTTAAGGGGCCTTAATTAATGGTAATGATAATTATTTTAAAAATTCCATTAGATTTCCTTTGCATCTTGCTACCCTACTAATGATAATGAGATTAGCATAATTAAAGAAAATGGAAGACATTATTATAACCACTTAATGTGTTCTATTAAATGGTGGTGGAGATTTACGTCCCAACTCTTTTTAATAGTTACTCCCTCTATTCACTTTTTACTTATTTAATATTTTTTTAAAAAAATAAATTTTTATTTATTATTTATTCTTTTTAATATATTAAGATAAAAAATATTTTTTCATGTCTTCTTAGCATTAATTACTTATTTTTGAAATTAATTATTTTTCAATCCCCTTTTTTTGGAATGTTCACATGTTTCTCTCCTTCCATGTATAATATATAGTAGTGGCCAAAGACATCTTATATATCTCCATCAATTAAATAGTATTATTTTCTTAATAAAATATTTTCAATAACTAAAATTAGTAATTATTTTTTAAAAAGGTACCCGTTCAAGTAATTTTTTCGATACGTTTTTTATATACAATCGATTTTTTAATTGTTAGCACTCTATCAATTAGTTGTATATAGATGTGACATATATTAACGTGTAATTTCATTAATATGTGCAGCTGTTCTTACTATGACACACAGCTTTAAATTGTTGAAATATGAGTAACCACTTTCAATTTTATATTATATTTATATCATATTTATTCCATCTTGTTATTTTCAATCAATTTTTATCCTCACAAGTTGAGTACGTATGGTGTAAAGACCAAGTGGAAACCAAATGCAAAAATTGACCTACACCAAAATATATTTCTTTCCATCAAATTTGGTTCTTGATAATTTGCTATGATGTGTTAAATTATACTGATAATCAATTTTTTTTATATTAAGATATATATGGGCGAAGTCACATTAGGGAGAGAGTGATCCGATGGACATTCGTCATAACAATTAAACATTAACTATTATAAGCGTATTTCATCAAAATTCTGACGTTGCTATTATAATATATGAAACTTAATTGTTTTTTCTTAGTGTTATCACCTTCTATTTTGAAGCATAAAAAGTTATTTATTTTGTTGATTCTTCATTGTTTGTGAATATTATTATTATCTTTTGTTTTCTATTTTTCCACGTTAATTTCGTTCCACCATATAATATGTGGTACATGCAATTAATTCAATCATTTGAAGCATGAAAATGATGGCTAACAAACTTACCATAGCTCACCAAACCTCTAAAATATTGTGACCATTTAATCTAAATGATGAAAGAGAGTATTTTTCAAAAAAATTAAATTTTTATTGTACTCTTATGTGAATTTCTTTTTTTTTTTTTGTTGTCAATTTAGTATCCAGTGCCTACATTGGAGTCTGACTATTCCATATTCTCCCCACGTAAAGCCCATTCGAAGGAAGCACTTCCTACCAAAGATTTTTTTCATTCTTAGGGCTCAAATCCGAGACCTCTAATTAAGGGAGGAACAACTATTTCCACTACACCACATCCTTTTATGAATTTGAATTTTGTACTACTAAATCTTTGGAACTTAATATAGACTCCATAGATGTTATATTGACTTTCAAAGGTGTTATTAATTGCCTTGCAAAATGACTGTCCTACTTATAATAATATCTTGAATGATTGTAGCCAGTTGGGAAAAACCCCACATCCAGCATAGATATAGAGAAGTAAATCAAGTGGTAGATATACTAGTTAAGGAGGGATTTAAGATGCAACACAAGTGTCAACTTTTTTGTGAAATGGATTGGTCTATCTTTGTTCCTATCAACTATTTATTAAGTGGAAGCAGACAAAACAAGAATTCTTTTTGTTAGACTAAAAACATCGCTATTGAATTTGAAAAATCGCAACAATATTTATGATAATATTCAATCCAAGATCAACAATCCTAATAGACAAACTTATATGCCACTTGCTTTGCATATTAAGGGCCTATATGGGAGGAATCGTCTCTTCCCTTGCGTCCCTTTAATTGCTTAATATCTCCTCCTTGCCGCACCAAATATGGTCACAATAATTTTTTATTCAAGCTATATTCTATAATTCACCAAGTAAATGTTATAATTTCTAATGTCTTTTGTACATCTTTTGAATGTTTTGGCTTTATGTCCCCCTCTTTGTAATTAGCTTCAAATTATTATACAACATAGGGGACAACGTCAAATCCACCATCTGCTAAGATGCTTGGGTGAATGATTTTTTAAAAAAAAATACTCCCTTCGTTTTAAAAAGAATGACATAGTTTAATTTAATTTGTCACGGAGTTCAAGAAAATAAAGAAAAATTTTCAATCTTGTGGTCCTAAATTAAAGTTATGTTAAATGTACCAAAATGTCCTTTAATCTTGTACCCTGAAACATGTCACGTGAAAAGTTGAAATTAATGTTTTGACAAAAAATGAAAATGGATCATTCTTTTTGAAACAGATCAAAAAGGAAAGTAGATCATTCTTTTTTATACGGACGGAGTAAATTAAAAAAAAAAGAAAAGATAAAGAGTATATTTTCAGACAACATAAGACATGACAATATATTTTCACCCAATAAATTCTTAAAAGGCTAGCTATTACACATGTTATATATTTCTAATTGATTAAGTTTGTAGATGGAAATTGCTCAACCATACACTTCCAAATTTACTGTTTTGAAAGGGACCACTACATTATTTGTCAAACCAATTATATCAATGGACTCACATTCTTCTCAATTATAAAAGCAAGGTTCTCACTTGCAACTAATTAAACCAAAATAACCCCAAAAAAATGGAAGAAAATGGAATTTTAAGCACCAATATGAAGAGATTCCTCTTGATTATAAATTCTTTGTTAATGTCTGTAGGTGTTTGTGGTGGTCCTTTAATGATGCGTTTATATTTTGTAGAAGGTGGTTCAAGAATTTGGTTTAATAGTTGGTTACAAACAGGTGGATGGCCACTCACTTTTATACCACTAGCCATCCTATACTTCTATCGACGAAAAATCGAGAGCTCTGATACCAAGTTTTATTTTATAACCCCTCGAGTTTTCGTTGCATCTTTCCTTATTGGCGTTGTCACGGGACTTGACGCTTACATGTACGCGTGGGGCGGAGCGAAACTCCCCGTGTCAACTTCATCGCTTCTTATCTCTGCTCAACTTGCGTTTACCGCGATAGGTGCTTACTTCATAGTGAAGATAAAATTCACGTCTTATTCGATTAACGCGGTGGTTTTATTGACACTTGGCGCGGTTTTATTGGGTATTCGATCGAACGGTGATCGACCGGAGGCTGTGACTAGTAAAGACTATATTATTGGTTTTATTTTAACACTTTTGGCTGCAGCTTTGTATGGACTTATTTTGCCTTGTATTGAGTTGATTTATTTGAAGGCAAAACAAGCTATTACTGCAACGTTGGTGTTGGAGATTCAAATGGTCATGTGTTTTGCTTCTACTGCTTTTTGCACTATAGGAATGATTGTCAATAAAGACTTTCAGGTATCTTTCAAACTAGAGATTGATTCAGAATTTCAAATTTATAATTTTTAAATTTCATATATGTATAGTTGAAAGAAGTTGTGTTGTTATATATATACATATTCAGTCAATCTCAAACTAGAAATTTAATTTGGAATTTAAACTTTATATGATCTAAAGTTCAGGTTTGTGTAGTTGAAGGAAGTTGTGTTGTTATACGTATATGTTCTGTCGATCTCAAACTAAAGATTGATTCAGATTTGAACTTATATGGTCTAAAGATCATATTTGTGCAGTTGAAGGAAGTTGTGTTGTTATATATATATATATATTCAGTTGATCTCAAACTAGAGATTGATTCAAAATTTAAAAAGTCTAAAGTTCATATTTATACTGTTACATTTACATATTTAGTCGATATTACACTAAAAATTTAATTAAGAATTTAAAATTTATATGGAGTATGTGTTGTTATATGTATATATTTAGTCGATGTCAAACTAAAGATTGATTCATAATTTAAATCTATATAGTCTAAAGTTCATATTTGTATAGTTAAAAGAAAGTTGTATTGTTATATGTACATATTTAGTCAATTATTAATAAACAAATGTGTAGGGTTTTGACTAAAATTCTGTTGAACTCGTACTTTTCATGCTGGTTCTATCCTTGCCCTCATCATAGCATTTAATTTCCTCTATTTTCAATTGACATGGATACATACCCAACCCCCCTTAAATTGCAATCTTGATTATTCTCTTCAATTAATTCATATAACATGTCAACAACAATAGCATATCCGGTGGAATTCCACGAGTGGGGTTTGGGGAGTATAAAAATATACGCAGACCTTACCACTACCTCATAGAAGTAGTAAGACTATTTCCAGGGAACTCTCGTCTAAAAAAACCATAAGCAGAAAATTCATATAACATGTCATCTCTATTAATTCTTGATACCAACTTTTGCAGGCAATATCAAGGGAGGCAAAACAATTTAATCTAGGAGAAGCTAGATACTATATAGTTGTAATATGGAGTGCCATAATTTGGCAATGTTTCTTTGTTGGTGCTGTTGGAGTTATTTACCTCTCTTCTTCTTTGTTGTCTGGTGTAATGATCGCGGTTTTACTACCAATTACAGAGATATTAGGCGTAATTTTCTTTAAGGAGAAATTCTCAGGTGAAAAGGGACTTTCGCTTTTCCTTTCTCTTTGGGGTTTCGTTTCATACTTCTATGGAGAGTTTAAACAAGCAAAGAAAGTAAAGAAGAAAAAGAAGAAAAATAAAGAAAATGAGATAACAACAATGCAAACCCCAAATGTTTGACTTACTATTCATATGGTTGTTACCTATTCTATTGTATCATATTATCATATTCGTCGTTATGTAATGATGAGTAATATATTTTTATGTAATGACCAACTTAATATGATTGCGTGTTACTTTATTTTCTTCACTAATGGTCAACTTTTTAAAATTATCTTAAGAACATTAGTTATTTTATCTTTGTAATATTGTAAGTTTATTAATTCTTCGGAATTTTAATATATAAAATTACGGAACACAATATTATCTACTTATTAAAAAAATGTAGCACAATACGATATGAAACGACACGTACCAATCAATATTCAAACAAAAATCATGTATAGGTCATTTTCTTTGATTTGTTTGTACTCTTAGATGTTGCTCTTAATTAATCTTCAATAATATAATTGATAGATTTGCATTTTTCCACATGATTAATTGTGGATAATCTGCAATAATGTACTTAATTCAACGTTTACTATTCATGACACAACAATTGAATAAAATAATTAAACAAAGATTATATATCATGGACACCTCTATCTCTTATCTAAGATTTTCAAAGATACTGTGGCTAGTGGTAGTTATTTGTAAGTTTTAATTATTAAATAGGGATCTAGTAGTAAAATAAGATATAAAATTTTCATATTTAACTGACTTTTTTTTCTTGGAGTCGATAGTTTTGAACTTCGATAAAATTAAGTTATGTTTATTCTGATAACACTCGATAGCATCCACATATTTTATAATGTAATTGTTACGAGTTGGAATCTTGATTAAGGGAAGGATTACTGTATTAGTAAGGATGAAAAAGTATTAATTGCCTTGACACTTGTGTAAACGTCTTAATTTTACTCGTATTTTATATTCTTTTTATAGAATAATTTTTTCATTTTTATATGTGGACGTAGGTTATTTGATCGAATCACATTAAATTATTGTGTCTTTTTTATTAATCTGTGGCACCAATTGTTATCAACTTTCACTTTCCAACCTGTGTTGATATTTATATTTATTTGCCAAAATTGATTTAATTCAAAGAAAAAAAATTGGGAGTCACTTGTCAATTATGAATTGATAAAAGGGAAATGGGGTAGGGAATAAATTACGTATTTATTCTTTACATGTTAAATCAACACTTATATTCCCTATATCATAAAAATTCTAACTAATATTTAGTTTGAATAATATTTTCATTTTATTAAGATGTCAAGTGTTTATTTTTGAAAAATAAGAGGTATATCTAGAATTAAAGATGAACAAAATCGAATCGAAAATTATATCAAATTAATTATAAATCGAGTCAAATTGAAAAAAAACTGACTAGTGATTTGATTTGTCTTGGTTTGATATCGAAAAAGAAATCTGACTATATTTGGGTTGAGTTGGGTTTAACTTTTAAAAAAATCAATCTGAAATCAAACCAATCTGACATTATATATATAGATTTTAAAATTTATTTTTAAAATATTTACTTTGATATAATTTATAAATATTTTTTATACTTTTATTCATAAGTAGTTTTTATCTTTAATATATTATTTCAAGTTTAACTTAAAATTTTTAAATAGTCCAATAAAGGTTATAATCCATAAATATTAGTAACTCTAATAAAGCTCAAATCAAAATCAAAGCACTACTAATGCTAACAAGAAAGAATTAATTCAATATTTTTTATGTGATTTCATTTTTATTTTTTATTGAATTTTTAGTGTCATCACTCATATCATATTTCATATTATTTTCTTATGAAACACTTTAGATGGTCTTGTTTTGATAGGACTAGAAAAATATTTGAAACACAAGTTAAATATATGTTTGTATGAATACTTTTAACGAAAAAATAGAAAAACTAAAAAAAAACTCACGATTAAAAAAATATTTTTTTATTAATTTAATTTGATTTATAAATTTAGAAACTCAATATAATTTAATATTTGAAAAGTCCAAACCAACGCAAGGTTCATGTACACCCTATTTGTAACCCCGGTTAGGCAGCTGTCGTAACCCCTCTATACATAGCTTGTTGATAAAACTCCTTTCGTCTCAAAATAAATGTTATTTTAATAAAAAGTATTTATTCTAAAATAATTATCGATTACAAGATTCAAGACAATATTTTAGTAATAATTGTTTTCAATTATATACTTATATTTAATCATTTTTTCACTTGTACTATTTCATTATACTAAAAGTAGATGTTTACGTAGATAATTCATCATTTTATACTTATTTTATCCTTATTAGTAAATACTATTCATTTTCTAATATTTATATGACTTATAACTAATATGGATAATATAGTAAAAATCATCATTTTATTTATTTATTTATTCTTAAGAGATGTGCCAAGTTAAATATGGAAAAATAAAAATGGACGGATTAGAGGAAATACTAAAAAAAACTACTTATTTTTATTAATACTCAATTCTCAAAAAATATCTAATAAATAAAATTTATTGATATTTTGTACTAGTTATTATTTTTAATAAATGTGAAGAAAGTTTCTTTCTTCATTCCTTTTTTGTTGTCATAATTATCTTTTTGAGAGTCAAATAATATAATTTTTTACTAACATTTTAAGTTGTATTTTTTCGTCATATTGATATTTAAAAATTTACAATTTATAGTAATTTTCGTATAATTTTTTAATATCTAAATTAATTTTAAAAAATGGTCAAATTAACTCTAAAATTGATGAGTATTCATGATTATCATTAAAGTTGAGAAACAAATCATGCAATAAGGTCAAAGGCAAAAAGATGGGTGATAAATGGTTGATATTTAATTCAAGGCAAATATGATCATAAGAAAGGAAAACAGAAAGAATAATAATAACAACATAATAAATATTTAAATACCCACAAAATATGTCCAAAATAATAATAATAATAATGATGAAAAAGTTGAAAGGACACAACAAAGCAAAGTCGAAATAATGAAATTTTTGGATTTAAAAACTACACGTTTTCGTGATAGTGAAATTTTCGAGTTAATTTAATATAAGGTCAACTTATAGTATATTATTATATATATAAAAAAAGTCATTCAATAATTTTTTAATAATAATATCATTTAAATTTTATAAAAAAATTGTAATTGGAATTGGAATAAAACTTTTCTTGAAAATTTTCATCGAAAAATAGTCAAAATGACTTTTTATAATTATTAGTGAAAGCTTTTCAAATATTTATGAAAGTGAAAGCTGAGCAATTTTATGACTTTTACTCTCTTAAATTTATTAGTGTATGGTGAATAGGGCTGTCCAAAATTAAACTAAAATTCATAATTTAAATTAAAAATTATTAATTTAATGATAATGGATTATTGATTTAGTAATCTAGATAACAATTTTAAATTTTTTTCACATCAGGTTATCTATTTGTAACGATTTGAAATTTTTTCTTAAAGGATTAATCGACAATTCAATAATGAATTACATTTATACTTGTCACGACCCAAAATAGGGTCATGACTAAAAGACCACTTAAATCCAAACCCAACAATAATTAGTCATCCACTTAAAATATATATATATCCCAAAACCTGGTGTCACGAGTGAAAAAAAAACATCTAACATAAAAACTAATGAAAATCAGTATATCTCAGTCTTTGAATAGAAATAAAGACTACACAACTA
>JBCEWC010001432.1:0-41193 GCA_038996855.1 Solanum aculeatissimum
GGGGATGATTTAGGGGTATAGGATACCTTAAGGGACCAAAAGGGGGCTTAGGGAAATGTTAAATCACGAAAATACCATTAATAAACCTGAACTTTTCACTGAAAACAACCCCCAAATGAAAGCTACAGTTCCATCAAGATGTCTCACGGACCGTTCAACTGACTTTCCAGTTGTACTTAGCCAAATTCTCCCGTGAACTCTCGGAGGACTTTCTATTAGACTTCACGAACCCACAAACGGTCCATTCAAGGTGAGATATCTCATTCAAGGCACCGTACAGACTTCCTTAGAGCCAAAATCATAAGCCAAACTTTGTCCTAGCAACTTCCTCACTCCACGAGGCAGTAAACGGCTCGTCAACCTTCACACGAGTCGTTCAAGGCTTCGTGAGTTTGGACTTAGCTTAGGGGTTGTTCCAGGCCACCCCAAGCTTACTATGACACCTTACAGGACTCTATACTGATTGTGCAAAGTTTCACGGTCCGTGAAAATGTCCTTGGCCATTTTTATGAGCCTATCTCTAATGGCTTCCGAATTTTAGACAGTCTCACTGTTTGGGCCATATCACCCTCATCCGATATACACATTGAGTGAAACGACTTGTGTTGTAAATATAACTCAAAGATCTTCAATGTTATATATGGTAGCTCACATGTTTCATCTCACATAAAAATTTATGACTGTTTAAAGTACACTGCCGAAACTTTCCCTCTAGGCCACTAACTAGCCCAATTTGCATTCGGCCACTTAAACTCAACCCGTGGCCACCAAAATTCATCCATGGATTATAGTAAACCATAGAATGCATACCATAACTAGATTTCACAAATTTTGGGTTGTTACACCTTTCTTGATCAGTTCTTCCCTCTTGAGCTTAGAGAGGCTAAGATGACCGAGTTCATAAATCTCCGACGGGGTAACATGATTATAAGGTAATATGACCTTAAGTTCACTAAGATTTTTAAATATGCTCCTATGCGCTCCTATGCTTGTGTTTAATCCCCATGCAAGAAAGCACAAGTTCATCTCTGGTGTATCAGATTTGGTCGTGAAGGAGTGTCGAACGACCATGCTTATTAGAGATATGGAAATCTTGAGGCTCATGAATTATGCCGAACAAATCGAGGGGGAAAATCTAAAGGATAGGAGGGTGCACAAAGTTAAGAGGGCTCGACTAGAGGGTGGGTTCTCCAATGTCAAGAGTAGTGGTGGATTTGGCCATTTCCAATGAGGCCAAGGCTCTAACGTGAGAGTTGCTAATACTGAGGTGCTTCCTCCTAAGGCACAAGTTGAGGTTGGTCCCCGATTTTCTCATTTTGTGGAGGAAACCATACGGGTGAATGTAGAAGGGTCCCGGTTGATTGCTTTGGATGTGGTAGCTTGGACCACAAAATCTCAAATTACCCAAAGAATGTGAAGTAGGACCAAGTTACTCACGGTGATCAAGGGAAACCAAAGGCACCAATTGGTGGTGCTCCTAGAAATAGTTGTTTCTATGCTTTTCATGCCCGCCAAGAGGTAGAGGAAGCTTCAGACGTCGTGACTGGTATGTTGAAAATCTTTAACTTTGATGCTTATGCTTTACTTGATCCGGGTGTAAATTGATCTTTTGTGACTCCTCGGTTGGCTGTTAAATTTGGTGTAAGTTCTGAAACCTTGATGGAACCTTATTCGGTGTATACTCCCGTGGGTGATTCTATTATTACCCAAAAAGTGTATAGGGGTTGCCCTGTGTCAATGTTGCATAATGTATTCCCCAGTGATCTTGTAGAACTTGAAATGTATGATTTCGATGTCATTCCTGGGATGGATTGATTGCATGCCTCATATGCCTCAATTGATTGTAGGACAAGGCAAGTCAAATTCCAAGTTCCTAATGAACCCATTTTTGAGTGGAAGGGTAGTGATTCGGTGGTTAAGGGTCATTTTATTTCCTACCTCAAAGCCCAGAAGATGATTTGTAAAGGGTGCATTATCACAATGTCCGGGTTAGAGATGTGGAGGGTGAGTTACCTAGGCTTGAATCAGTTCCAGTGGTAAATGAGTTTCCCAATGTGTTTCCTGAGGACTTGTCCGGTATTCCTCCCGATGGAGAAGTGGATTTTTGTATAGACCTTCTTCTGGATACTCAACCTATTTCTATCCCTCCTTATCGTATGGCCCCAGCGGAGTTGAAGGAATTGAAAGATTTGTTAGAAAAGGGGTATATTAGACTAGGTATTTCACCTTAGAGTGCTTTGGTGTTGTTGTTGAGGAAGAAGGATGGGTCTCTATGGATGTGTATTAATTATAATCAATTAAACAAGGTGAGTGTTAAGAATAGGTACTTGTTTCCTTGTATTGATGATTTGTTTGAACAACTTCAAGAAGCTACTCATTTTTCCAAGATAGATCTTCATTTGGTTATCACCAATTGAAGGTGAGCGTGTGTGATATTCCAAAAATGGCTTTTCGGACTCATTATGGGAATTTTAAATCTGTAGTTATGTCATTTGGGTTGAAAAATGCTCCAGTGGTGTTTTTGGATCTTATAAATCAAGTGTTCAAGCCGTTCCTTGATAATTTCATGGTAGTCTTCATTGATGATATTTTGATGTACTATCGTAGTGAGCAAGAGCATATGGGTCATTTGAGGTTGGTTCTCCAAACGTTGAGAGAAAAGCAATTGTATACAAATTTTATGAAGTGTGAGTTTTGGATCGGAGAAGTTGCCTTCCTTGGTCATGTGGTGTCCGGTGATAGCATCAAAGTTGATCCTAAGAAAACCGACGTGGTGAGGGGTTGGCCTAGACCATTGACTCCTTCGGATATTAGATGTTTCCTCGGTTTGACCGGTTATTATAGAAGGTTTGTTGAAGGGTTCTTCTCTATAGCATCTCCATTGACAAAGTTGATTTAAAAGAAAGCAAAGTTTGTGTGGACAAATGAATTTGAGAAAGGTTTCCAAACATTGAAGGATCGACTTACATCGGCTCCGATTTTTACCTTTCCAAATGGGTTAGATGGGTTTGTTGTTTATTATGATACATCGCATATTGGTTTGGGTTGTGTTCTTATGCAACATGGTAAGGTGATAGCTTATGCTTCCTGACAAGTGAAGGTGCATGAACAAAATTATTCTACTCATGATCTTGAGTTAGTGGCGGTAGTGTTTCCTTTGAAACTTTGGCGGTATTATTTGTATGGGGTGCATGTGGATGTCTTCACCGATCACAAGAGCTTACAATATGTGTTCACCAAAAGAGACCTAAATTTGAGGCAAAGGAGATAGTTGGAACTTCTTAAATATTATGATATGAGTGTCCTTTATCACCCCGATAAGGCTAATATTATGGCGGATGCTCTTAGTGGATTCTCTATGGAAAGTGTGACGCACGTGGATGAGGGAAAGAAAGAGATAGGAAAGGATATGCACTGTTTGGCTAGATTGGGTGTAAGGTTGGCCGAATCCGACAATGGTGAAATCCTTGTGCAAGATGGATCCGAGTCTTCTTTGGTAGTTGACGTTAAGATTAAAAAAGATTTAGATCATTCCTCGGTGGAGTTGAAGATGTTGGTTGCCGATGGGAAGATTGAGGTTTTCTCCCAAGGAGGAGATGGTGTGCTTCAGTACCAAGACTGTCTATGTGTTCTGGATGTGATTGGCTTGAGGGAAATCATCATGAAAGAGGCTCACAATTCGTAATATTCTATTCATCCGAGATCTACAAAAATACATTGATATTTGAGAGAGTTTTATTGGTGGAATGGTATAAAGAAGGATACAACAAAGTTCGTATCAGAGTGTCCTAATTGGCAATAAGTTAAAGTGGAACATCAAAGGCCTGGTGGCTTGAAACAAGATAATGAAATCCCTACTTGGAAGTGGAAAGATGTGAATATGGACTTTGTGGTTGATTTACCTTGTACTCGGAGATAATTTGATTCTATATTGGTGGTGGTTGATAGGATGACCAAGTCGGCTCACTTTTTACTGGTTAAGACTACATATGGTGCCGATGAGTATGCTAAGGTATACATTCGGGAATTTGTAAGGTTTCATGGTATACCGAGGTTTATCATATCAGATCGTGGCACTCATTTTACTTCTCATTTTGGAGGTCCTTTCAAAAAGGACTTGTTAATAAAGTCAAGTTGAGCACCGCATTTCAACCTCAAACCGATGGGAAAGACAAGAGGACAATTCAAACATTGGAGGATATGCTTAGGGCTTATGTATTGGAGTTCAAAGGAAATTGGGATGATTATCTACCTCTCATCGAGTTTGCTTATAACAATAACTTTCATGGTAGCATCGGTATGGCTCCATTTGAAGCTTTGTATGGTAGGAGATGTAGATCTCCGGTTGGTTGGTTCGAAATAGGTGAGGCGGCCTTGCTAGGCCCGGATTTGGTTGTTGAGGCTATTGAAAAGATGAAGTTATTTTGGGAAAGGTTGAAGATGTCCCAATGGTTTCGAAAGTCTTATTCAGATGTTAGGAAGAGGGGATCTTGAATTTCATGTTGGTGATTGGGTATATGTGAACGTATCTCCCATTAAAGGCATCATGCGTTTTGGAAAAAAGGGAAAGTTGAGCCCTCAGTATATCGGACCTTATGAAATTGTAGAATGGGTTGGCAATGTGGCTTATTGGTTAGACTTGCCTTTGGACATGAGCTCCATTCATCCGGTTTTCCATGTATCTATGTTGAGGAAGTTGGTTGGTGATCCTAAGGAAATTGCACCTTTGGAGGGTGTGACGATTGAAGAGAACTTGACCTATGAAGAGGTGTCAGTTGAAATCTCGAATAGACAACTGAAACGGCTTCGCAATAAGGTGGTAGCTTCGGTAAAGGTGCTTTAGAGGATTCACGATGTGGACATTGCAACTTGGGAAGCGGAGTTGGACATGATGGAGCGATATCCTTACCTCTTCCAATCTACTCAAGCCAAAGGTACTAGGTTATATCCTTTATTTGTCCTAATTCTTTGTTTCTTGAGTTTCATGACATTTCAAGCATACATGAGCACAAAAATGATTTACTTAATATTTTGACATAAGTTTTGAAAGACTTTCAAATGATGCATGATTCATTATAAGGTTGATGAAAATGTCTCTTCTTTTGATTGATGTCCTCAAGCCGTAGTCTTAGCTCATTCGAGGATGAATGTTCCCAGAGGGGGAGATGAAGTAACGACCCAAAAATTTTTGAACTTCGTAATGGTTAGTCTTGGATAGTTTTAAACTGGTCGTGGTTGAATTTTGGTAGCCAGGGGTTGAATTTAAATGGCCGGATTCATATCAGACTGTTTGGTGACATTGTGAGGCCAGTTCGGTAGTGTACTTTTAAAGATCATAACTTTTGGTACAGGTTGAACTGTGTGTGATGCGAATTATCAAATTGAAGCTCTTTGAGTTATCTTCGCAACACAACTAGTTTCATTATATTCGAATTTTGTATGTTAAAGTTAAGGCCAAAACAGTGAGATTACCCATAATTGGGAGGAAGTTAGAAACAAGGTTCAGTGACCTCCTGGTGGTCAGGCTCCCGGCCAAGGACCAAGTCTAGGCCCACGGACAACCCCACGATCCGTGAGACACTTCACGGTCCATGAGGGGTCCCGTTAAGTGGGGCAGAAACTTGGCAAGGTGATGGGTCTAGATTCCAGACAAAGTGTGGTTCCATGGAGCAATACACAGTTTCTGTGCAGCCAGACGGTCCATCAGTCCCTCAGTGAAGTGTTCCAGAAAGTCCCTCGAAAGTTCGAGTCGAAGTCGAGGCCAAGTTTGGTCTCACGGTCCAGTACACGGACCGTGTACCACTGGACGACCACTGTAGCCCTCCGTGTGACATTGTGTTTCAGTGATTAGTCCACTTCGTTAATGGTAATTTCATAAATTCTCTTAATCCTATAACTCTTTTAACTTCTCTTAAGTCTCCTAAACCCCTAAATTCAAACCCTCATCCTATTTTACTCATCAAAACACTCTTCAATCCTCTCAAAAATTTCTTGAATTCTCTTGACCTCCATTGTTGAAAGCTTGAAGAAAATTTGGGGAAGATCACCTTGCTTGCTAAAATCTTCAATTCTTCGGGTTAGTCTCAAGGTTTGTGGGTTTGATTAATGGATTCCCTTTCATCCATGAATATCCAAGAACTTTGTTCTTTAATTTATGATTTTAAGTTTCTTCAAGTTATGGGTTCTTCTAATTTTGATAAATTTCATTGTATTGAATTGTGGGTTGTAGAAATTGCGTAAATCATTGATGATTTAAGTTTGAGTTTAATGAAGTTCATGGAAATTCTTGAAAGATCAATGTGCATGTCCCTTAATGGGTTATTACGCATGGGTAAATTTCATTATGTTTTGAATATGGAATTTCTCATGTTTTGTGTTGAACTATCTTCTGAATTGTGAATTTAAAGTTTGTATTCTATTACCCATGCACTTGTTCCTCATGCATAGCATGTGCATTGAAGATTGGTTATGATGAAACTCTTGTTATGATGTGATATGTTAAGACTTGTGATCACATAGTCTCTTTGTTATGGCTCTTTGAGAATTATGGGTGCTTGCACCACTTTGATAAGTTATGAAGGCTTGATATGATAAGTTATATAGACGGGCTACTCTTATTGCATTGATATAAAAATGATTTGGAAACTCTTATTGGCTTTTAGCCTAAGCATGATTATGGTTTTGATCAATGGTTTTGGTTTTGGCTAATGATGCATGATTTTGAAAAGAATGTAAGTTCTCCGATTTGCAGTTTGCATGTATATATATCTATTCCCTTGGGATGAGACTTAGAACAGAGGGATTGGAGTCGGGGTGGACTATCTCCAAGGGTCTATACTCCTTTCTGTCAAACCATGTGACACCATGGGTTATCTCCCTAGATAGGGATTGACATGTTATGTATCACTGTAATGAAGGGTTGACTAGGGATCTACTTGGTAAGTAGTCCCGATCCGGGTAGTAGCTCGCTCGGGTCTCCTCCATTGTTGGTTGAGGTTACATCCCCGCTATAGTATGATTGTCGATTTGCATCTCATGCATCATGGCATAGCATATTATTATATTCCTCTTTTGGCTATGTGCATTCCTTTCCTATCACTTGTCCCCTTGTCATTTTTCTTGGTCACACTACATTGTCATATGTATTGCATGCCCGCATACTTAGTGCATATTATGTGTTAACCCATACTCTTTGTCTACATGTTTTAACCTTGTAGGGACCGAAAATTATTTCTATTTTCCACCGGACGATGTGGGATCATCTTGAAGACTTTTGCTTGTGGTGAGCCCTTTTGTTCAAGGGCAATAGCCACTATCTATCTACCTAGTGTTGTTTTGTTATTTTTCTTTACTTATGTATTGAGGGTGAGCCTCAAACTATGTCGAGGCCCCACTTATCTCATGTAGAGTCTTGTTGGACAAAATAAACTCTTGTACGTTGGATTGTATTTGTTGGATATTATTACTATTGAGATATTATGATTTATGAGCTTTGGCTATGGGAATGTTATTCGATTATGTTTATGGCTTGATGTTAGGATTGTGTGTTGATTATGTGCTTATGTGAAAAGTACCCTACCCCGGTATGCCCCCATAGCGTGAGTCCTACTTACTCACCCCTTAGAGATAACTGTCATGTGCTCAGTGATTCATGTTCATCCCCTTTCCCGGCAACATCCCCATAGCTTGAGTCCAAAGCCCCATTTCCCTTAGAACTTATGTGTTATGTATTTACTTCTGCTCTTCCGAACCGATGATGTGTGTGATGATGCTATGATGACTTGAACGATGACTTTCGAGTTCTCTTTCGCCATGTCACATCTAGGCCCCACTTCTGGGTCGTGACAATAAGTCCATATCACCCACGAGCATAGCGGTGCAACACTCTTTATTCACCTATTCAGATACCCCCGACAAAAACTTGTTCATCCTTGCCCTAAGGTCGGTGACTAAATGAGGAGGATACTTGGAGAGCTAGTTGAAATTGAGGGAATACTTTCTTACACTCAATGAGCCTTTCTTGAGATTCATGAACTCCATCATCCTTGCCTCTCTCAATTAGATAGGGAAGAAGCGATTGAAGAAACTTGCTTTAAACAGTTCCCATGGGATGAGGCTATCATCCTCCCTCTCTTCCTCCAATTGAGTGAGCCAAATTTGAGAAAGGATATTGAGTTGATAGGTCACAAGCTCCGCCTTCTCCTCCGAACTCACCCCCATGATAGCAAGTATTTTTTATATCTCATCAATAAATTCTTGGGGGTACTCCTCCGCGTTGGAGCGATGAAACTCCGGAGGATTCATTTTCATGAAATCTCTCAGCCCAGAGGCTGGTGTGGGAGCATAGGAATCTTGGGCTCCTTGATTCAATTTGTTGGTCACGACTTGTGACAACAAAGAAATGGCATTCTGATACTCGGCGTAAGTGAAAAAATTACCCTCGGGGGTAGGAGCTATTTGACGCATTTTGCAAAGGCATGATTAAAAAGGTCAAAAGACCATTTGTTAGGAGAAAGGGAAATATTAATTCAATACTATAGCAGGACATAGATTAATGAAAAGGTGAACCATTTCCTAGAATGTCTCATAGCTTCCCATTCATGATTGTGGCGTACTTCAAAACCATGAACAAGACTCTACTTGACATGGTGCATTGGATTTCCGAGGACTATTTACAAACCGAGTTCTCTGATACCAAGCCTGTAGCGACCCAAGCCTAGGGTGTAGATGTCACATGGTAAATGTGAAACCCGATGGCAACCTAAACTAGCCTCTTACATATCATTGGCACATCCTTTGTTGCGGAAGCTTAAATCAAGGAGTAAACAAGTAGCAAATAATTCTATGGGAAATGAGACTTTGGGCTCAAACTATGGGGATGCATAGGGAAGAGGATTTGCATGAGTCATAAAGCAAATAATGTCTTAGGGGTAGGTAAGTAGGACTCATGCTATGGGGGTATTTTTGGGACTTGGGACTTTCATCTCTTTTACAACATACAATGAGCATAGAAATGGATAAAGGGACTAAGGGAAGTCCTACATAGAATATAAAGACATTATAGGAGTCAAGATCAATACATAATAGTCATATCCAACCACACCTCTATCATGAATATAACGGGGGCCAAGACATGCTTTCGGGCTCACCCTGAATGAGTAAATATCCATAAATACATAAGACTTAATTAAGCATGAAAATAAAGTGGATATTGTCCCTATAATGGAGGACTCACGAAAGAAGTCTTCAAGTAATTCAGCTAGCCACGTGGAGGAGGATGAATAGGAGCTCTGGTCCCTACATGGTGAGATCATGTAGGGAAAAAAGTATGCATTAGTACTTGGAATGTACTAAGTATGCGGGGTACAATGCAAGCAAAGAAACATAGCATAAAAGTACAAGATATATAACCATATTCAATAGATAAGAGATCAATATGACAAACATGGATAGTGCTTAAGTCAAAACATAGATAGAGATAATAAAACTAGCATATAAGACCAAGTGAGCTAATACTTGGAATTCCGATGCTTGACACCCCACAAGAAAAGAGGTTGTCTACTTGCCAAGGTATACCTAACTCGACCCCATATAATGGGTAAACTTGACCTTGTTGGATCCACTAGTAAAAGTACCGTTTAAGGACCATAACATAATCCTATGGTGGCACATACCTAAGAGACCAAGTCCTTGTATAAGTACCCTTTAGGTCAACCCCCCACCTTAAGCCTCATTTGATGCTAAGTCTAGTCCCACGGAGTACTTCACGTAATCATAAATATCATTATAACTTTGAAGACTTGTAAAATTATGATAACATGGAAAGAGTATCTCATTCATATACTTGAGCCCTAGATGTGTGCATTATCATTCCACTAGAGGGTGAAACATTTCGTGAACTTGACCTCTTTTTGTGAACATTGGTGAGTACATGAGGGTATAGCACATATCATGTTTGACCTCTTCATGTAGGCAATATTCATTCTCAAGAAAGAAACCCCAATTTAATATCATGGAATTCGTCTTAAAACTCATCATATTCATAGTTCGTATCATGCATGGGTTCAACAATCATAATCCAAATCATGGAACAAGCTTTCAATAAATATTCATGCATAAATAATCAATACTTGAAGAATCCAAACATAATTTGTGTACATAATGCATAATAGGGTTTAACCCATGACCATCAAAATCTAAGATCATGAACTTCAAGAAGGAGAAGAGGATTGACTTCTTGGGTGAACGAATTCCCATGAATGAAGCCCACATACCTTGGAATTTAAATGGAGGAAATTCGGAGTTGAGGATGAAACCCTAGCTTGGTGTTTTTTCTAGAAACTTGAAGGAGCCTTGAGGGTGCTTTGAGAATTAGAAATATTTTTGGGTGGAGGAGAATGTGAAACTTAGGGTTACATATGCTGATAAGGGGTCATTAGAGGGGTAATACGATGTAGTTTAAATGCTGAATAATAGGAAAGGTCAATTTTACCCCTATTGAAACCTGGTCATACCGGTCCACGAAACCCTGATTACAGGTCGTGGACAATTCCATGAGTCGTGGAATCCTCTCGTGGATTGGGAATCCTCCAAACATAGGCTACTGAAACATTGAACAAACTCCCCACATGGCTTGTGAAATTGTACATGAGTCGTAAAGTCTCCTCGTAAACCACCTCTTTCTTTAGACCTATTTTTTTCCCTAAAGGTCCCTTTCATGAAGTGAGTCCACGAGTCGAAGAGCATTCTACGACTTGTTCTTTAGGTATCTTAAATCTTTCCAGTGTTCCCTTAAAATGTCTATTTCTCATTGACACTTCTACAGGACCATCCATGAGTTGTGGATCACTTTACGGTCCATAGAATGTATCATGGAATCGAATCTCAAGGAAGTTTTTTGCTATCAACATTCTAAAAGTCTTCAAATATGAGGGGTGTTTCAAGGTGGCTATCAGGTCACGGGTATGTCACGATCCGGACCTAGGACCTAGCCATGGCACGAAGAATATGACACCCTAAGGCATCCCATCAAAGCCTTATGTTCATATCCTAAGAATCAATAAGGTAAAATAAGTATACATAGAAGAATAAGCAAGCAGAAGTCTGTATAGAAGTAAACTTTCATAGTTCCCATAGAGAATATACATCTATCCATAGTCCAAAACATATCTTTACGTCATAGTTCATGGCAGGGACTAACACATAGCTCACTAGCTCACCCTAAAAATGTACATCAAGAAATAAAATATAAAGTCACAACATAAAAGGAAACATCATAATTCTCATTCCCGAAGAAAATGAACTCACCAACAAGTCTTCAAACTCAAGATCTAGAAACTAGCCACAAAATGAAATGGCCTCCTTATCAAACATCCCTACATGATTAGGTCATATAGGTAAAGAAGTATGCGTTAGTACATAGAATGCACTATGTATGTAGGTATTCCATGAAATACCAAATATCTCAATAATATCAATATGCATAATCATCATCAATAGAATAATGGTACAATATGCATGAGCATGCAAGTTTAAAATCATATGAAGAAATATCCACAATAATACATTTATCATAGTTACATACATATATGGGAGTAAGACCATAACGGCATTTATAAGAAGATATGGTCTATTATATGGAATCCTGATGTTTACTCTTATCGAGTTAAGAGACGTCTACTTTGCCAAGGAAAATTATATTCTTACGTTATAGGCTCTATCCTAGCACGGTGAGAACCATCATTTGAAACAACTCTTTAGGATCTATCATAGCACAGTTATTGCTAATTAAATGCTATATGGACCCATTAGCACACCTTAAGGCATAAAATATAAACATCATTCGTATGGTGGGACATAGTTATGGGACTATGGTATCTACCAAAGCCCTCTCGGCGCTAAGTCATATACCACAAAATACTATAAGTCATGCATATATATGACTTTCAACATAGTTCATACTTCATTGAAAATCATGCTTTCATAAGTCAGAAATAACCATCATAACTTTTATGAAATCATCATATTATGAGAATAGTCCATTAACTTTGCTTTCATCAAAGTGTAGGTAGATAAACTCACCTTAACTTCATCATCATAGACATTTAGGGTTTTTATCACCCTCTTTATTATACCATCATTATTGTCAATGTCATAACATCATCATTGTCTTAAAATATGCTTTACATACTTGAGATTATAATAAGGAAACTTCATAGTTATATCATAAGAGACTAGGGTTAAGTGTGGGATCATGAGCAATTGAGTTAAAATCATGCAATTAAATAGAATTCATAGGGTAAAACATGTATAAAAATTAATTTGGATCATTAGTAAAGGAAGTCACATTAAATAATTAGGCCCTAATCATGCTTACAATGAAATCGTATACTTTTAATTGAAAATCATATACATCATGAAATTCATAAAAAAATCATGCACAAGTAGTCTTAATCATCATATAGAAATCATAAGCCATGCATTATAAATCATAGCTTAAAAGCCCATAAAAATCACCATACAACTTTCATAAAAAGAAGGTTTTGGATTGGGCTTCACGTATGAAACTAATCCATGAATGAAGACCTACATACCTCTAGTAGAATCCTTAAAAATAGAGGTGAGAAATCTAGAGAAATCCTTAGTCAACCTTCAAGCCTTATCGTCAATGGAACCTTTGACTGAGAGAAATATTGGAAATCCTTGAGAGAAATTTTAGAATTAAAGTCTTTGAATGAGTTAGAAATTATTCTTATAAGTACTAAGTCATTTAGGGTAGTTCAGGGATAAAAAACCGACGATATTCAGGTCTTAGAATAATTTGAGAAGTCAAAAACACCCTTGATTAAAAATTGTTGAAGTCATCTATGAGACCCCTCTTACGGGCTATGGAAGGATATACGATTAGCAAATGTCTTATAGACTAGGGTGTCATAGAAGTTAAGTTATATGAGTTATTGCTTCAAATCCATGAATACACAAATGCTCCCAGAAACGCATACAGGTTGTAAGACCCTCCATACCAAATTTCCTTACTTTGAATTTTTTTTTTGGTTCCTTTAGGCCTCCTTTCACGATACACACCTATGGGTCATAGAAGATTCTACAGCTCGTCAAATACCTCATAAGTCAAGTTCAAGAATTCCTTCAATTTTTCACTTCTCCTTAGTAGTTACCACGAGGTCACCTACGACCCATGGATACTTTTACGGTTCATAGATGGGCTCCTAAAGTAAACATTTTAGGGACGTTTTTGCCTTGACTTCTTCCCAAGCTTGTGAAAATGAGGGTTGTTACAATATCCCCCCCTTGGGATCATTCGTCCTTGAGTGAGACAAAATTACACTTGAATAGAGTAAAGACAGGGTCATCATCATAGAAAAATGCAACTTCATAATCATTTTTATAAAATTATCAAATTTATGCATCAAATATCATCCATAAACAGGTTCATGATATTTCATGCATGCAACATAGCAAGAGTTATGAATTTATGAGAATTTGAAAGAAATAGATCACATTAAGTACCTTAAGCTTGAGTAGAAGGAAAGAGATAAGGGTATCATTTCATCATATCCGCTTCAACCTCCCAAGTAGAACTTTCACTTTGTTGGTTTCTCTATAATACCTTGATGGTTGCAATCACTTTGTTCCTTTATTACTTTACTTGTCGATCCAAGATCTCAACCGATACTTCTTCATAAGTCAAATTTTTCATAATAGTCACACCTTTCAATGGGACAATATCATTAGGATCACCCACGCACATCCAAAGCATAGAAACTTGGAACACCGGATGAACCATAGCAAATCCATAGGAAAGTTCAATTCGTAAGCTACTTTCCCAACATTCTTCATTATATTATACGGTCTCATATATCTAAGACCCAATTTGACTCTCTTTCAAAAATGCATCACTCCTTTCATTGGGAAAACTTTCAATTACACCCAATCGCCTTCATTAAATTCTAATTCTCTACTTCTTACATCGGCATATGACTTTTGATGACTTTGGGCTGACTGCAATTTTTCTCATATGACTTTCACCTTCTCCATAGTGTCAAGTAAAGAATCCGGTCCAATTAAAGACATCTATCCCATCTCAAAATATCTATCCCATCACAATCATCGATATTGAATAAAATTCCTTTCTAGTATTTGATAAACCTATAAAAAAAATTGTATTCACTTCTTCCCATTTCCAAGTAGGTAGTTCAATATCTTGGGTTAAACCACTGGGCCTTTAATGTTCTATCTTTCAATTCTTCTTGGGCCATACAGTGTGGAGGTATAGATATAGGTTGGGTTTCGGGCAAAAGATCAATACAGAATTCAATTTTCCTTATAGGAGGAAAACTAGGTAAATCATCTGGAAAGACATCAGGAAACTAATTTACTATGGAAGCCAAATTAAGAGGGGAACATAAGACTCAATATCCATAACTCGGATAACATGATATAGACAACATTTAGAGATCATTTTCATGCCCTTCATATAAGTGAAAAAACTCCCTTCAAACATAGAAGCGGTTCCCTTCCATTAAAGAATAGGCCAATTAGGAACTTGGAATGTGACCTTACGGGTACTACAATCAATAGAACATAGAATGCTTACAACAAATCCATACCAAGAATAACACCAAAATCAATCATGTCTAGCTCGACTAGATCACATGGGAAACATTTATGCAAGACTGACATGGGACAATTTCTATAGACTTTCTTGGCAAGGATTGACTCAGCACTAAGAGTATAAATAGAATAAGGCTCCAGGAACACTTTTGAAAGCACATCAAATTTCATTGAAACATAAAGAGTAACAAAACACATATTGACATCAGGGTCAAGCAAGACAAAGATATCATGATCAAAGACTTTTAACATACCAGTAACCACATTGAATGCCTCATCAACTTCTAGTATATCATGCAAAGCATAGAGTTGATTACCACGGGGATCACAACCTTAAACTTGCTCCCTTGTTGCACTTTCCCCCTTTGAGCCACTTGACCTTGTGGAAAACTTTCCTTACACATGTTATCCATATTGGGACAGTCAGAAATCTAGTGCCCTACCTTTCCACAACAAAAATATGCATTAAAACCCTTTAAGCATTCACCAACATGGTTACTCTTACATGTAGAGCACCTAGAGGAATGACACTACTTCTCGCAACATCTCCTTGAGGCTTGTGATTGGATCCTTTCTCTTTGTAAAATTTTGAGAAACACCCTTTGAAGAAACTTGGCCTTGTTAGAATCAGCCACCACCAAATTTACCATAGGAGAACCCTCAATCATATTGAGCCCTCTTTCGCTCCCTTGACCTCATATTTTGAAATTTCTCACTCTCTACTTGTTCAACATATATCATAAACCTAGAGTTATACTTTTCATTGACAAGGATAAGAGCTTTACATTCAATTTCAACCAAGTTGGACACACCCAAAATTAAATTATTCATGTGAGTCCTTGAACCCACTATCAATGAAGTAGCAAACTTGCACAATTTTATGAACTTGAAGGCAAATTTCCTCACATTCTTACCCCCTTGATTCAAACACATAAACTCCATAACCTTAGCTTCCCATAGCTAAATTATAAGGAAAGTATCAAAGAAATTGGCTTTGAACAACTCCCAATCAATGACTCCTTCATCACCCCTTTCGGACTTCCATTGAGTCAACCATACTCGAGCAACACCCTTAAGTTAGCATCCCACCACTCCATCCATATCCTCAGAAAACACTCCCATAATATCTATTATTTTTAGATCTCATCAACAAACTCTTGTGGATCCTCATGCATCATTAAACCATGGAACTCCGAGGGATTCATTCTAGCAAAGTCCCTTATCCTTGAAGCCAGAGTGGGAGTGTTAGGAGAAGAAAGTACCTAGGCCAACATCGTGATTATTATTCTAAGTTCATCATTAGATATCAGGTCGACCTGACGGTCTTAGGAAACTTTCAGAGCTGGAGGAACTTCGTTTGCATCAACATTGATTCCCCTTAGTAATGGAGCACGTCGTGGTGCAATTTCTGAAAAAAATACCAGGAGATAATCATTCGAATATGGGAACTTTGAAGATATGACATATAGTACAAAAGAAGTGAAGTTTATTGTAATATTTCTCATAGCCTGCTATTCATGTATGTGGCATGCTTCAAACCAAATAACAAGACTTTACTCGACACGGCACTTTGGACTTCCTAGGATGCTTTAAAACCTTGGGCTCTGATACCATTTTTTTCATGACCCAAACCTAGGCCCCATGCTTGACACGGTGAATGTGACACCCAAAGGCATCCCATCTGAGCCTCATGTTCATATCATAAGCATCTGTAAGGTAAAATAATCATACATAAGAGAATAAGCCAGCGAATGTATATACAAGTAAACTGTCATAGTTTCCATAGGGAATATACATCTATCCAAAGTCCTAACTATGCCTCTACGTCAAAGAGCTTTTTGGGGATTAGCATATAGCTCACTAGCTCACCTTTAAGATATACATAAAGAAATAAAATATAAAGTCTCAACATAAAAGGAAACATCATAAGGCTCATTCCCAAAGCAAGGGAACTTACAACAAGTCTTCAAACGCAATGTTAAAAAAGTAGCCACGAAATATAATGTCCTCCACGTCATCCGACCCTAGATGATTAGGTCATGTAGATAAAGAGACATGTATTGGTACATAGAATGCACTATGTATGGGTTTATTCCATGAATAAAAGACATCTGAATAATATAAATATGTATAATAATTATCCATAGAATAAGGGTACAATATGCATGTGCATGCAAGTTTTAAATCATATAAAGAAACATCCACAATAATTCATTTATCCTCGTTACATACATATGTGGGAATAAGACAATAATCAACATTCATAAGACCATACAGACTATTATATAGAATCCCGATGTTCACTCTCATCGATTAATGAGGAGTCTACTTTGCCAAAGTAAACTCTATTCTCACCCTATAGGCTATATCCTAGCACAGTAAGAACCATAATTTGACCCCGCCCTTTAGGCTCTATTCTAGTATAGTGAGTGTATAATATAAGCTATATGGATCCATTAGCACACCTTTAAGGCATAAAATATAAACAACATTCCTATGGTGGCACATAGTTATGAGACTATGGTATCTAGCAAAGCCCTCTCGGTGGTAGATCATATCCCATCAAATACTTTAAATCTTGGATGTATCTAAATAGTCATCGTAGCTTTCATGAAATCATCATATCATAAGAATAGTCCATTAACTTTATTTTCATCAAAGTGTGGGTAGACATTCCCACCTTAACTTCATCATCATAGACATTTAGGATTTTTATCACTCGCTTTATGATAGTATCATCATTGTCATTGTCCTAACATCATCATTGTCATTGTCCTAACATCATCATTGTCATAAAATATACTTTTACATACTTGAGATCATAATCATGAAATTTCATAGCTTTATCATAAGATAATAGAGCTAAGTTTGCACTCATAAGCAATTGAGTAAAAATCATATAACTAAATAGAATTCAAAGAGTAAAAAAAGTATAAAAATCAATTTACATCATTAGTATGGGAACCTACATCAAATCATTTAGCCTTAATCTTGCATACTTTGAAATCATATACTTTTTCTTGAAAATCATATACATCATGAAATTCATCATATTTCATGCACAAGTAGTATTAACCATCATGTATAGATTCTAATCCTTTCATTAGGGATCATAGCTTAAAAGCCCATAAGAAATCATCATACAACTTTGATAAAAACGTTTTTAGATTGGACTTCATGGATAAAACTAATCCATGAATGAAGTCCTACATATCACTAGTAGAATCCTTAAAAATTGAGATGAGAAATCTGGTAAAAATCCTTAGTCAACCTTCCAGACATAGCTTGAATTAAACCCTTGACATAGAGAGAGAAATATTGGAAACCCTTGAGGGAAATTTTAGAATTAATATTTTTGAATGAATTAGGAATAGTTCTTATAGGTACTAGGATAGTTTGGAGATCCAAAATATCATAGTTTAGGGCTTAGAATGATTGGAAAAGTCACAAAATTCCTTCACTAAAAGTTGTGGAAGCCCTCTAAGAGACCCCTCTTACGGGTCGTGAACGGACATACGGATCATAAAACATCTCATAGAATAGGGTGTCATTAAAGTTAAGTTACTAGAATTGTTGCTTCCAATCAATGAATACACTAACAACTCATAGAAATACATACATGAAGTAAGACCCTTCGTACACTACAAGAAAATAGATTTTTAACAAGGAAAAATTTAATCGCTAAAATTATAAATTCGGTCATTATTAGTCAATAACGACCGATAAAAATTTCTTCGTCACCAGTCGTTAAAAGCTCCGTCAATAAATGTTAATGACCGGATTTGATCCGGACGTTAAAAAACTTTAACGATGACAAAAATTCAATTGTTATACCTTTTTTCAACAACAAAATATTTCCTTGACTAATTGATATTCTAGTTATTAAAAAAAAGGGGTAAGTCTGGTGCATTTCTGGGGAAGGGCCCGACCACAAGGATCAATTGTACATAGTCTTACCTTGCATTTCTGCAAGCGGATGTTATCAAGGTTTGAATCTGTCACTTTCTGGTCACATAGCAATAAATTTACCAATTACTCCAAGACTCCCTTCAGTTCTAGTTATTAAAACCTTACTTATAACAACAAATCAAATTAGCAAAAGTGCATATATATACACATACATACAAATACATGCATATATGAAAATATACAAATTGATTATATTCATATAAAATTTCATAGTTAACTATAAAAAATAATAGTGTATAACGGTACAAAAATAAAGACATACAAATTGTATGATATTATATTTTTTAACTCTTAGTAAAAGAAAAACTAAAATATTTTTGAACAGTTTCTGAAATATGAAATGCATTCTTCTTGTATTTCAAAATTTTTTACACTTTCCCTGAGGATGAGTTCTTCAAACTGCATGATCTGTCAAAAGACAAGTATAAAAACTTTATGTAAGGTTATTAACAACACTCCTAATAACTATTATCTTCTTTTTTCTTTTTCTCGAAATCAAAGATTAACCACAAGAAAATATAAAATTTGTTTCTGTTCTCACAACCAAATAAAAGAAAGTTGGCATTTCTAGTTCTGGACTTAAAGTTGTTTATTTTGTATTTTGCACCTTAAGTTATTGACTTTTTGCACATTACTTCATGGATAAACCCTCAACATCTTTTAGTTTCACTTTTTATACTAACAGTATTGACCTAATATAAATAATTCAATATCATTAATATCATTATGAGATACAAATCAATTATATCATCTTAAATTTGAAATAATAAAAAAATCACGATTTCTTAATTAATTAGTAGTTGACTATATGTGAAGTAAAACTTTCTAAATTTTTTGTTTGTAAAATTTCACTTTATACTTTTCTAACTCAAACGAATGAATTTTCTTTGTATACACCTATTAGTTTTACAACCAATAATGAAAACAATAGTCGACATAATTTATATTTATTTATTAGAAGAAAAATTATTACTGAATATTGATTAGTAAGTCTATTGATCGAGTTAATTTGCAAGTAGAGAAATATCTATCCTCTTGAGAAAATTACTTACTATCAAATTTATATAACTTTTCTACCTTAAATTAATTTCATAAGCTCATAATTATATACATAATAGTATTACTTCTATTTTTAATTTTTTATTTCATTATAATTTTTTATTTTGACCTACTTCTTCTTGAATCTCCGAGAAGGTCAAGTAAAGATGAATAAATTGTCTCTCACAATAAAAACATATATAAAAACTATATCAAGAAAATATTTAAGTTAAAAAAAATTGCAACTAAATTCTTTTATAATATTTCAAAATTTTATATAACTGAGTATAATAAGAATGATGGATAGAGTTATTAGAAAATAATACATTAATATTTTTTTCTTTTTATCATAATTTTTTTATGAAATAAACAAAATTATAAAAGATGAAGGATTCTTATCAGAATGGTAGAATGATTAACAAAACATCACTTGTTATACTTATAACATGATTTGGTCTTGTCACAACACGGTAGTGGGGCCTAGGCGTGACACGGCGAAGGATAACCCGAAAGTCCTCGATCAAGCCATCATAGCATCATCACTCACATAATCAATTCAGAAAATGGAACTTTGGACTAAAGCTATGGGGATGTTTCCGGGGATGGGATGAATATGGATCACGTAGCACATAAAATATTTCTAAGGGATGGGTAAGTAGGACTCAAGCTATGGGGGCATACCGGGTTAGGGGACTTTCCACATAAGCACATTCCCAACATTCACAAGCTCAATACATAATCATAGGCATAATCGGAATATCATTCCCATAATCAAATCTCAATAACCATAATATCTCAACAAAATATAATACAATGTGCAAGAGTTTAACATGTCCAACATAGCCTCTACATAAGATAGAATGGGGCCTCGACATAATTTGGGATCACTCTCAAGTCATAAAGTAAGGAAAATAAATGGATACAAGGAAGATAGAAAGTAGTTATTTCCCTTGAACAAAAGGGCTCACCACAAGCAAGTAGCTTCAAAGATGTCACTCGTCATCCAACGAAAGATAAAGGTCGTCACCGGTCCCTACATGGTTAGAACATGTAGAAAAAGAGTATGGGTTATGTGGGCATACAATTCATATGACATAATAATATGACCAAGAGAGATGACAAGGGAACAAGTGATATGAAAGGAATGCACATAGCAAAAAAATGAATATATCATAACAATATGCCATGCCATGATGTATGAAAATGCAACCTACGAATCATATCATAGCGGGGATGTGACCTCAACCAACAAAAGAGAGAACCCGAGCGAGCTACTACTTTCATTCAGACTACTTGTCAAGTAGATCCCTAGTCACCCTTCAACAAGGGGAAACATAACAAGTCATCTCATCTAGGGAGAAATCCCATGTTGGAATATTGTTTGATGGAAAGGAGTATAGACCCTTGGAAATAGTGCACCCCGACTCCAATGCCTCGGTGCTAAGCCTCATCCCACGGAATACATATATACATGCAAGACTTTCAAAACAGAGGGTTTACATTATTTTCAAAACCATGCATTATTAGGAAAACCATGTCATTATCAAATCCATATCCATACTTAGGATACAAAGTCAACAAGAATTTCAAAAATCATTTCCATATCAATGCAATAGGAGTATCTCATATACATAGCTTATCATATCAAGCCTTCATAACATATCAAAATGGTGCAAGCACCCATAATGCTCAATGAGCCATAACAAGAGACTATGTGATCACAAGCCTTAACATATCATATCATAACAAGAGGGTCATACCCTTAATAAGAGCTTCATCATAACCATACTTCAATGCCTATGCCATGAATGAGGAATCAAGTGCATGGGTACTGGAGGATTCAAACCTTGCACCATAATTCAATAGATAATTCAACATAATTCATGATAAAAATCCAAATTCAATTCATAATGCAATTTACCCATGCATATTAAATCATCAAAGGGACATGCACATTAGACCTTGAAGAGTTTCAATGCACTTCATGAAATTTTAAACTAAAATCAACTTTAAATCACCTAATTTCCACAACCCACAACTCAATTCAATTAAATACATCAAAATTTAAAGAACCCATAATTAAATAAAGCTTAAATTCATAATTTAAAGAGAAGGGTTCCTGGGTCTTTCTGGATGAAAGAGAATCCATGAATAAATCCCACATACCTTCAATTAGTTAAGAGAATTCGATGATTTTGTAAGAAAGGTGATTTTCCCCAAATTTCTTCAAACTTTCATCAATGGAGGTCAAGAGGATTGATTGAATTTATGTAAGGATTGAAAAGTCTTAGAATGAGTAAAAAGGGGATTAGTGTTTGATTTGGAGGCTTTAGGAGACCTTGGAAAGGCTAAAAGGGGCATAGGATTAAACAAAATTACAAAATAACCATTAATGAAACGGATAAGATCACATAAATAGGGCCTGACAAAAGGTTATCAGGCTTTGTCTACAGGTTCACGAGCCCGTGAACCTCTCTGTGAGACAACACTTGGTCTCGACTTCGGCTTGAAATCTCGGAGGAATTTCTTGGATCAACTCACGAGGGATTTCACCGACCGTATAGCTGCATACGGATCGTTTACTAGTCCGTGGAGCATCACTTGGTCTGGATTCCATCCTCGAGCCTTGACCGACTCTCTAGATCACTTTATGGGGCCCTTCACGGATTGTGACAGCTCACACGGACCGTGTAGTGGTCCGTGGAGTTTCACTTGGTTCGAGTCTTGGTCCAAGCACCAAGGGATCTCTCTAGAACAACTCACGGGACACACCACAGAACGTGAACTACCAAACGGTCTGTGCTCCCTCACTTGACTCCATTCCGAATCCTTTTTCCAACAAACTTCTAAATACACGCAGTCTCATTGTAAGGACCATAACTTCTTCGTCAAAACTCTAAATTAAGTGAAACCAATTGCGTTGCGAAGATAACTCAAAGATCTTCGATTTGATATATAAAATACAACATAATCCATCTCGTACCAATATATATAGCTTTTCAAATTCTATGCTTCCTAACTGAACTTACAACCTTCCACCAAAGTAATTTCTTTGAATTTGGCCAATTAAATACAACCCATGACTACCAAAATTCAATCATGATAGACCAACCTTTACGAAGTTTGAAAATTTTCGGGTCATTACAAGTATGATCTCTTTGCACTAATATTATTTAAAACATATTTTTAAACTAACTTATATGTTTTAACGATGGGATGTTATGATTTTTAATGATTAAATTTATCTCCTCATTAATGTTAAATATGTCTTTCACGACCAAAAAAGATTTGGTCACTATAAGTGTTTTTATAACGACCAGAAAAATATTTGGTCATTGTAAATGTATTTATAACGACAGGAAAAAAATTTGATCACTATAATCATATTTGTAATGATCGGAAAAAATATGGTCACTATAATTATATTTATAATGATCAAAAAAAAAATTTGGTCACTATAAGTTTATTTATAACGAACTGATTCATTTTCCTTGTTGAGAAATGATCTTTAAAAATGTTTTTTGTTGTAGTGGTAACAAGCTTCCTCACTTAGACAATTTTTTGCTTCCTTCAGGCCTCCTTCCATGATATCCATCTACGTGTCATAGAAGATTCTAAGGCTCATCTTTTACCTCGCATTTCATGTTATAAATTCCTTCAATTTTCAAACTGAACTTAGCAGTTACCTTGAGGTCCCCTATGACATGTGGATACTTTTACGGGTCATAGATGGACTTGTAAAGTAAAATTTTCTGGAATTTTTCTTCCTTCACTTTTTCACAATCTTGTGAACAGGAGGGAAGGTTACTCACTTTTTTAGGTCCAGTTGGGTCATCTTTTGCAGGTAGTACGGTTTCTATGACAAATGGATCGGGGCAATGTGACAGTGACTGCAGAGGTTGGGCTTCTTCAGGTTTTAGGGTGGAAGGTACTAAATCATTAACACAGGGATTATCCAGAGCAGAGAACAACTCATGCCGCCACACACATCAGTAGCTCAGTTCCTTTACCCGGTGGCAGGGGTAAGGGTTAGAATTATGGTCATCAAGATGATCATTATGCAGATCTTGGGGACTAACAAAGCTCTCAGCAGGGTTCAAGAGGGCCCACAAGTTGCAGTAGAGCTAGAGACATTGGTAATGCTCGAGGGGGAAGCGCAGAAACGTAAATACATAACACATAATTCAAGAGGAAACGGGGCTTTGGACTCAAGCTATGGGGATGTTGCGGGGAATTTGATGAGCATGAATCACATAACACATAGCAAATATTTCTAAGGGGTGGGTAAGTAGTACTCAAGCTATGGGGGCACACCGGGGTTATAGGGCTTTCCACATAAGCACAAAATAACCACACAATCCCAATATCAAGTCATAAGCATAATCAATACAATTTTCATAACTAAAGCTTCCAAATCATAATGTCTCAATAGTCATAATATCCGACAAATACAACCAAACATACAAGAGTCTAATTTGTCCAACAAGACTCTACATAAGATAAGCGGGGCCTCGACATAGTTTGAGGCTTACCCTAAATACATAAGTAAAGAAAAGTAAGACAACACTAGGTAGGTAGAAAGTAGCTATTGCCCTTGAACCAAAGGGCTCACCACAAGCAAATAGCTTCAAGAGAATCACTCGTCGTGCAAAGGTAAATAGAGGTCATCGCCGGTATCTACATTGTTAGAACATATAGACAAGAGTATGGGTTAGCACAATAAAGCACTAAGTATGCTGGCATGCAAATGCATATGCACATGAACCTATACAACGTACATGGCAATGGCACATATATAGAAGTGAATATGAGAAAGGATATTATATCAAGATGCCATGATAACCATGATGCATGAAATTCCATAATTCTTAGTATAGAGGGGATGGAACCATAACCGACATCCAAATCCATGTGAGCTAAAACATGAACTTGCCCAATGAGGCTTCCCATTAGATTCGAGAAGATCAATTGTCAAAGGTAATCTACACCACACCTTATGGGTATCCCATATCGATGTGATGGCCACCTTCCTTACGGGTCTCCCATATCGAAAGGATTTACATAACATAACATATCATATCATACCAAACCATACTTTACGGGTCTCCCATGTTGGTAGAAACCTATGGTGGCACATAGTTTTGGGAAAGGAGTGGTACCCTTGGGGATATCCCACTTACTACTCCAATCCTTCTCGGTAGTAGGTCATCATTCCATAAGAATACGTATACATATACATGCTTTTAAAATGGAAATTTGACACTTGAACTTCGAATCATGCATACATGAGCTTAAAAGCCAAACATACTTTCAATACTCTTATGCATACTTAACAGGAGTCAAACATATTTCATAGTCTTGCATCATGGGCTAAAAAGCCAAAACAACTTTCATGTCAAACTTCATGCATAAGAGTAGCTCCATACATATCATACTTGTCAAATCATATTGGTATAAATACCCGTGTTTCTCAAAGAGCCATATCATAGACTTAGTGTGATCACAACTTAGTCTTAACCCATACTTGTTCCAAATCATAGTCATAAACATGTTTGGGATTTAGCCCACATCAAAACTTTTATAATTTAAAGAGGAGGGTTATTGGGTCTTCATTGATGAAAGGGGATCCATGAATCAAACCCACATACCTTAAAATTAACCAAGAGAATTGAAGAATTTCACAAGAAGGATGATCTTCCCTAAATTTCTTCAAGCTTTCATCAATGAAGGTCAAGAGAATTGAGAGAATTTCAAAGTGGATTAAAGAGTGTTAGAATGGATAAAAAGGGTTTAGGATTAGGTTTAGGGGGTTTAGGAGACCTTAGAAAGCCTAAAAGGGGCATAGAATCTAATTAAATTACGAATTAACCATTAATGAATTGGACTAATTAACTAAAATAGGGTCTCTCGGAAGGGGCTACAGTGCCCGTCAACTGGTACACGATTTGTGTACATGACCATCTGGCCTACCTTGGCCTCGTCTTTGGCCTGAACTCTCGGGGGACTTTCTAGAAAACTTCACAAAGGGACTCACGGAACGTATGGCTGCACATGGATCGTGTACTAGTCCGTGGAGACACACTTCGCCTGGAGTCCAGCCCCACAATCTTGTCAAGGTTCTGCCCCACTTCATGGGACCCCCTCATGGGCCATGGGGTGGTCCGTGGGACTAGAATTGGTCCTTTGCTGGGGTCCTTGCCACCAGGGGCTCACTGGATCATCACACAACCATTCCCACGGACCGTGGACCCTCACACGGTCCGTGTTCCAGCACTTAACCCATTCCCAGAACCTTATTTCTAGCGTCGTTCCAATTACGGGCAGTCTCACTGTTTTGGCCATAACTTTCTCATACAAACTCTGAATTGAGTGAAATAAGTTCTATTGCGAAGATAAGTCAAAGAGATTCAATTTGATACATAGATGTCCACACAATTCATCCCGTACCAAAAGTTAAGATCTCTCAAAGTACACTGTCCAACTGGCTTCACCATCTCCCAAAAAGATCCATTTTGAATTCCGCCACTTAAATTCAACCCATGGCTACCAAAACTCAACCACGACCAGTTTAACACTATTCTTGACATATTATTGCGAAGTTCAAAATTTTTTGGATCGTTACATCATCTTCTCCTTGGGAACATTAGTCCTCAAATAAGCAAAGACTTACTGCTTGAGGACAACAATCAAACAAGAGACATTTTCATCAAACTCATAACAAATCATGAATCATTTCAAAAGACTTTTAAAACACATGTCAAAACATAACTTAAATCATTTTTGTGCTCATGTATGCATGCAATGTCATGAAACTCAAGAATTTAAAGAATTAGGACCATACAAGGATAGAACCTAGTACCTTAGGCTTGAGTAGATTGGAAAAGATAGGGGTATCACTCCATCATGTCCAACTCATCTTCCCACTTTGCACTCTCCACGTCTTGGTTCCTCCAAAGCACCTTGACCGAAGCTACTTCCTTGTTGCGAAGCTGCTTCACTTGTCTATCCAAAATTTTAATCAGCACCACTTCATAGGTCAAATTCTTCTCAACCGTCACACCCTTCAAAGGTGTAATGGCCATAGGATCACCAACCAACTTCCTCAACATAGACACATGGAATACCGGATGAGTGGAGCTCATGTCCAAAGGCAAGTCCAACCTATAAGCCATATTGCCAACCTATTCCACAATCTCATAAGGTCCGATGTACCGGGGACTCAATTTGCCCTTCTTGACAAAGCGCATGATCCCCTTCATGGGGGAAACCTTCACATACACCCAATCACCAACACAAAATTCAAGGTCCCTCTTCCTAACATCCGAATAAGACTTTTGGCGACTTTGATCCATTTTCAACCTCTCCCTAAATTAACTTCACGTTTTCAATGGCCTCAACAACCAAGTATGGGCCTAACAAGACCGCCTCATCTATTTCAAACCAACCAACCGGAGACCTACATCTCCTACCATACAAAGCTTCAGATGTTACCATACCAATACTAGCATGAAAACTATTGTTATAAGAAAACTCAATGAGAGGTAGATGATCATACCAATTGCCCTTGAAGTCCAACACACAAGCCCTTAACATGTCTTCCAAAATTTAAATTGTTCTTTTGGCTTGTCTATCGATTTGAGGATGAAATGCGGTGCACAACTTGACCTTAGTACCAAGTCCCCTTTGAAAAGATTTCCAAAAATGAGAAGTAAATTGAGTATCATGATCCGATATGATAGACCTTGGCATACCATGCAACCTCACCAACTCTCGAATATATACCTTAGCGTACTCCTCGACACTATAGGTAGTATTAACCCGTAAGAAGTGAGTCGACTTAGTCATTCTATCAACCACAACCCATATGGAATCAAATTGTCTACGAGTACGAGGCAACCCAACTACAAAGTCTATGTTCACATATTCCCAATTCCAAGTAGGAATTTCAATGTCTTGGGTCAAACCACCGGGCCTTTGATGTTCTACTTTCAATTGTTTGCAATTAGGACATTCCGACAAAAATTTAGCCACGTCCCTCTTCATACCATGCCACCAATACAACTCTCTCAAGTCCCGATGCATCTTGGTAGATCCCGGATGAATAGAATATTAGGAATTATGAGCCTCTTTCAAGATATTCTCCCATAAGTCATCAACATCCGGAACACACAAATGTCCTTGGTACCGTAGTACACCATTTCCCCCCTTGGAGAAAACCTTAATCTTTCCATTGGCAACCAACTTCTTCAACTCTACCAAAGAAGGATCTAAGTCTTGTTTCTTCTTAGCATCAACCACTAAGGAAGACTCAGATCCAACTTGAACAAGAATTCCACAATTTTCAGATTCAGCAAATCAAACACCAAGCCTAGCTAAACAGTGCACATCTTTCACTATCTTCTTCTTCTCTTCTTCTACATGAGTAACACTTCCCATAGAAAGCCTACTAAGGGCATTCGCCACAATTTTAGCTTTGCCGGGGTAATTAAGGACACTCATATCATAGTCCTTGATAAGTTCCAACCATCTCCTTTGCCTCAAATAAAGGTCTCTTTGGGTGAACACATATTGCAATCTCTTATGATCAGTGAAAACATCCACATAAACCCCATATAAATAATGTCGCCAAATTTTTAAAGAAAATACCACCGCCGCCAACTCAAGATGCTGGGTTGGATAATTTTGTTCATGCACTTTCAATTGCCTGGACACATAAGCTATCACCTTACCATGTTACATAAGCACACAACCCAAACCAATACGTGACGCATCACAATATACCACAAACCCATCTAACCCATTAGGCAAAGTCAAAATCGGGGCCGATGTAAGTCGATCCTTCAAAGTTTGGAAACTTTTCTCACATTTGTTTGACCATATGAATTTAGCCTTTTTTTAGTCAACTTGGTCAACGGAGACGCTATAGAGGAAAACCCTTCAAGAAACCTTATATAATAATCGGCTAAACAAAGAAAGCTTCGAATATCTGAAGTAGTCAGCGGTCTAGGCCAATATTTCACTGCTTCGATCTTTTGAGGATCAACCTTAATACCATCACCGGATACCTCATGAACAAGGAAAGAATCTTCTCCCAACCAAAATTCACATTTGCTAAACTTGGAAAACAATTGATTCTCTCTCAAGGCTTGAAGAACCAATCTCAAATGATCCATATGCTCTTGTTCACTACGGGAGTAAATCAAGATGTTATCAATGAAGACCACCACCAATGTATCAAGGAACGTCTTAAACACCCAATTCATAAGATCCATAAATACCACCGAAGCATTAGTCAACCCAAATGACATCACCATAAATTTAAAATAACCATAATGAGTCTGAAAGGCCATCGTGGGAATATCACACTCCCTCACCTTCAATTGGTGATAACCCGAACGAAGATCTATTTTGGAAAAGTGAGTAGCCCCTTGATGTTGGTCAAACAAATCATCAATTCTAGGCAAAGGGTACCTATTCATAATGGTCACCTTGTTTAATTGACGATAATCAATACATATTTGGAGCGACCCATCCTTCCTTATCACAAACAACACGGGAGCACCCCAAGGTGATATACTCGGCCTAATATACCCCTTCTCTATAAAATCGTTCAATTGGTCCTTTAACTCCTTAAATTCCATCGGGGCCATACGATAAGGAGGAATAGAGATAGGTTGAGTCTCCGCAAGGAGATCTATGCCAAAATCTATTTCTCTATCGGGAGGGATACCGGAAAAATCCTTGAGAAACACATTGTAAAACTCATTAACCACCATAACCGATTCAAGCTTAGGTAATTCACCCTCCACATCTCTAACCCACACAATATGATAAATACACCCATTACCAATCACCTTCTGGGCTTGTAGGTAGGAAATAAACCGACCCTTAACCACGGAATCACTACCCTTCCATTCCAACACGGGTTCATTAGGAACATAAAACTTGACTTGTCTAGTCCTACAATCAACCAAGGTATATGATTCATGAAACCAATCCATCTCAAGAATAATATCAAAATCATACATTTCAAGTTCTACAAGGTCACTGGGGAACACATTGTGCAACACAGAGATAGGACAACCCCGATACACTTTCCGGGCAACAATAGACACACCCACGGGAGTATACACCAAATAAGGTCCCCTTAGACTTTCGGGACTCAAACCAAATTTAACAGCCAACGGAGTAGTCACAAAACATAAATTTGCACCCAAATCAAGTAAAGCATAAGCATCAAAATCAAAGATTTTTAACATACCAGTCATGATGTTTGGAGCTTCCTCCACTTCTTACTGCGCATGAAGAGCGTAGAACTGGTTGTTCCTAGGTGTACCACCAACCGGAGCCTTTGGCGGCCCTTGACCACCGGGAGCTAACCACCACATCCATAGCAAACACCCAAAGCTGTTCTATAATCACCCATATGCTACATCCCACATTGACCACAAAGAGGAATTCGGGGTCCACCCCCAATTTATGCCTTAGGAGGAGGCACTCTCGGATTAGCAACCCTCATGTTAGAACCTTGGCTTTTATGGAATTGGCCAAAATGACCACCACTTTAAGTGTTGGAGAACCCACCATCAAACTGGGCCCTCTTAGCTTCATGCACTCTTCTTTCCTTATGTTTCTCTCCCTCAATTTGCTCGACATAAGTCATGAGCCGAGACATATCCATGTCAAGGATGAGCATTGTGGTCCTACACTTCTTCACCACCAAGTCCAAAACACTCGAAATAAAACTAGTGCATTCTTGCACGGGGATCGGATACAAGCATCGGAGCATACTTGGAGAGCTTGGTTAAATTTGAGTGCATAGTCCCTCACGGTCGTACCACCTTGTCGAAGATTTATGAACTAGGTCATTTTGTCTTCTTTAACCTCAAGAGGAAAGAAACGCTCGAGTAAATCCATCTTGAACTCCTCCCATCCAACCTTGACATCCTCAACTCGTTCAGCCAAGCATTGACCATACCAAACTTGGGCCACATCCTTCAATTGATAAGTGGCCAACTCTACTTTCTCTTCCGAGCTCACTCCCATGTTAGTCAAAACCTTGGTGAGTTCGTCAATGAACTCTTGAGAATCTTCATCAAACTTAGAACCATAGAACTCTAGAGGGTTCATATGGGTGAAATCCCTCACCCTTGAATCTAGAGTACCAATGTTCACGAGATTCATCGGATGGGCTTGGTTGGCCAGAGCTTGGGCCAACATCGATACCATATTTCTGAACTCAGCATGGGACACCTGTTCCTCTACCGATGCCCGAGGGACTTGTTCCTCAATTTTAGGAGCTTGACGGCGGAAGGGAGCTCTTCAGGGAAGCATGTTCTGAAAGAGTGACAAGAACCAAGAGTTTAGGGATTATCATAATTAGTACAAGGAATGACACAAGAGATAATGAAGTGATCCTAAAACATCACTGTAGCCTCTAACTCATAGGTATTGTGCGCATCACACCCATGAACGAGACTTTAAATGACGCGGCATGTTGGACTCCAAGGATCATTACAAACCTAGGGCTCTGATACCATCTTTGTCATTACCCGGATAATGGGCCTAGATGTGACATGGAGAGGGAGAACCCGAAAGTCTTCGATCAAGCTATCTTAACATCATCACACACATCATCGGTTCAAAAGCGCGAAAATGTAAACACATAATTCTAGGGAAAACAGGGCTTTGGACTCTAGCTATAGGGATGTTATCGAGAATGGGATGAGCATGAATCACATAGCACATAGAAAATATTTCTAAGGAGTGGGTAAGTAGGACTCAAGCTCTGGGGGCACGCCGGGGTTATCAGACTTTCCACATAAGCACACAATCAACACACAATCCCAACATCAAGTCGTAAGTATAATCAATATCATTTCCATAACTGAAACTTACAAATCATAATGTCTCAACTGTCATAATATCTGACAAATACAATCCAATGTATAATAGTTTAATTTTTCCAAAAAGCCTCTACATAAGATAAGTAGACCCTCGACATAGTTTGAGGCTCACCCTCAATACGTAGGTAAAGAAAAGTAAGACAACACTAGGTAGGTAGAAAGTAGCTATTACCCTTGAACCAAAGGATTTACCAAAAGCAAATAGCTTCAAGATAATCACTCATCGTAAAAAGGTAGATAAAGGTGGTCGCTGGTACCTATATGGTTAGAACATGTAGACAAGAGTATGGGTTAGCACGATAAAGCACTAAGTATGCGGGTATGCAAATACATAAGTACATGAACCTATACAACTTACATGGCAAGGGCACATATATAGAATTGAATATGAGAAAGGATATTATATCAAGATGCCATGAAACCATGATGCATGAAATGCCATAATGCTTAGTATAGAGGGAATGGAACCATAACCGACATCCAAATCCATTTGAGCTACAACAGGAACTTGCCCAATGAGCCCTCCCATTAGATCGAATAAAATTACTTGCCAAAGGTAATCTACATCACACATTGCGGGCCTCCCATTTCAGTGTGATGCCCACCTTCCTTACGGTTCACCCATTTCGGAAGGATTTACATATCATATCATATCAAAGCATACCTTACGGGTCTCCCATTTTGGTAGGATCTTATAGTGGCACATAGTTTTGGGAAAGGAGTGGGACCCTTGGGGATAGTCAACTTACTACTCCAATCCTTCACGATACTAAGTCATCATCCCACAAGAATACGTATACATATAAATGCTTCTAAAATTGAATCTTGACACTTGAACTTCAAATCATGCATACTTAGGCTTAAAAGCCAAACATACTTTCAATACTATTATGCATACTTAACAAGAGTCAAACATATTTTATAGTCATGCATCATGGGCTAAAAAGCCAAACAAACTTTCATGTCAAACTTCATGCATAAAAGTAGCTCCATAAATATCATACTTTTCATATCATATTGGTATAAACACCCATGTTACCCAAACAGCCATAGCATAGACTTAGTGTGATCACAACTTAGTCATAACACATACTTGTTCCAAATCATAGTCATAAACATGTTTGGGACTTAGTCCAAATCAAAACTTTCATCAAATATCCATGAAACATGCTTGCAATGCCATGAGGAACAATGTGAATAGCATGGCTACTAGAATTCAAACTTTAAATTCAAACAAAGAATAGTTCATGAGAAATTCAAGTCAAACCAACAATCAAAGAATAGTTTGGACACTACCTATGCATAGTTCGAGAGTAAGGGGATATGCATAACTTGATCATCATCAAAACCATTAAATATTCATAAAATTAAAACTTAAATCAACATTAAATCATCTAATTTCTATAACACATAATCTCAATCATTTAAATACTTCAAAATTTAAAGAACCCAACTTAAAATAAAACTTAAAATCATAATTTAAAGAGGAGGGTTATTGGGTCTTCACGGATAAAAGGGGATCCATGAATCAAACCCACATACCTTAAAATTAACCAACAGAATTGAAGAATTTCACAACAAGGATGATCTTCCCCAAATTTCTTCAAGCTTCATCAATGGAGGTCAAGAGAATTTGAAATTGAATTGAAGAGTGTTAGAATGGATGAAAAGGGTTTAGGATTAAATTTAGGGGGTTTAGGGGACCTTAGAAAGGATAAAAGGTCCATAGGATCTAATTAAATTATGAATTAACCATTAATGAAACAGACTAATTAACTAAAACAGGGTCGCACGGAAGGGGCTACAGTGCCCGTCAACTGGTACATGGTCCGTGTACTTGACCGTCTGGCCTACCTTGGCCTCATCTTCGGCATGAACTCTCGGGGGACTTTCTGGAACATTTCACGGAGGGACTCATGGACGGTGTGGCTGTGCACGAATCGTGTACTGGTCCATGGAGCCACACTTATCCCGGAGTTCAGCCCCACAATCTTTCCAAGGTTCTACCCCACTTCACTGGACCCCCTCACAGGCCGTGAAGTGTCTCAAGGGCTATGCGATGGTCTGTTAGACTAGACTTGGTCCTTGGCTGGGATCCTAGCAACCAGGGGCTCACTGTATAATCACATGATCACCCCCACGAACGGTGGACCCTCACACGGTCCGTGGTCCAGTCCTTAACCCATTTCGAGAACCTTGTTTCCAGCGTTGTTCCAATTATGGGCAGTCTTACTGTTTATTCCATAGCTTTCTCCTACAGCAAATTGAGTGCAATCAGTTGAGTTGTGAAGGTAACGAAAAGAGCTTCAATTTGATATACAAAAGCCAACACAAATCGTCCCGTACCAAAAGTTTTGATCTCTCAAAGTACACTGTCAAACTGGCTTCACCATCTCCCAAAAAGGTCCGTTTTGAATTCGGCCACTTAAATTCAACCCATGGATACAAAAACTTAACCATGACTAATTTAACACTATCCTTGACCAATCATTATGAAGTTAAAAAATTTTCAGATCATTACATTTTTGGTGTGATGGCCACCCTCCTTACGACTCATCTTTTCGGAAGGATTTTAAACTGATATCATAATAAACCCATTAATAGGCTCTAAGTTGGCACGCAGTTTAAGAGAATGGAGTAGGAATCTTAGGGATATTCCACTTACTACTTCAATCCCATTCACGGTTAGGTCAGTATCCCTTGAGAATACATTTACATATATATGCTTTTCAAAAGAAGGGAAAGTCTTTGAAATTGTAATGATGTATATTTCGGATTAAAAAACAAACATAATTCAATTCATTTCATACTTGGGATAAAAATCCAAGTCACACTTTCATGCCATAATCAATGCATAGGAATAGCTCATCAAAACTTATATATATATTGGTGTAAACACCCAATGTTGCTCAAATAGCTAATTAAATCATTGACATATTTGAGATCACAAGCTTGTCGTATCAACATTTGTTAAAAATCATAGTAATAATCAAGGTTGGGCTTAACCCACATCATATAATTAATAGAAATCAATGTTCACCTATGCAAATGTCATGAATGATGATGATAATAACATGGTAAATTAGATTAATAAGTTAAAACTCACAATAAGAAGAATCCATATGAAATTCATAAATCAAAAATTAAAACTCAAATAACATTACCCACACATAGATTTAATGCTTAAAGTGACATGCATAATTGCAATTTCACAACCTTAATGCAATTCATCATAGTTGAACTTAAATCACTTTTAAATCATCAAATAAGTGCAAACAATACTTAAATTTAATTAAATCAACACTAATTTAAAAGACCCATATTCAAAGTAAGCTTGAATTTCATGAAAATTGAGGAAAGTAGAGTTTGGGGCTTCATCTTTTATCATGACTTGAGAGTTGGGCCTAGGAGTGAGACAGAGAATTGCAACGCTAGAGTTCTTAGACAAGCCTCATAGCATACATTTGGACATTATCAATTCAGAAGATATATATACACTAAAAACAAAGTTATATGGGGTGGGTTTGTATGACTCACTCTATTGTGTGGCATCGCTCGTGCGAGGATGCCACTACTGTAAATTCTAGGCTTACGTAATACTTGAAAATTATTAAGAGTTTAATACGTGACATATTAATCATAATTGAATAATGAATTTATAATAATTTAAACAAGTTTGTGGCTTAACCACCTTCCAAAATAATTTAAACCAATATCGTGCGAGATTTTTTTCCTACATTACCCATACTACTACAGTACATGCTACACATTATTACCATGTTAAAATACCGAGACATAAAACTTATTAGCTTTTGGTTAATACAATCGCCTTATAATAATTGATAATTTAATATAAAAGCAAGTTTGTTGCCTTCAAACTAACTAAATAAGTAAAAATATTAAGTTACAAACCGCAGTTTCATAAGTTACACTAGCGTTCCAAATATACATATACATATGCATCATGAGAATCATGTACATGTCCCAAACCTACTACGATATATATATATATATGTCTAGATGCAAATGTGATCTTCTGAAACTCAAAAATTCATCTTCAATGGCCATCCTCAAGCATAATCTCGGGTATCTCCTACGATAGAAAAAACTATCGCTAAGCATAAAGCTTAGTGGTGTAAAAGCTACAAATTTAAACCTTTAGATTCCTCAATTTACCCTTCTCAAGTCAAGATAACACAATTGCAATATAATAAATAGACCAAATGAGCAGTTAGATGAACAATATCAAGTATGATATTTAGAGGCCTAAATGTCAAGAGTTCCTAGAAGCATTTTGTCCTCTTTTACAACATAGTCAACTAACAAACTTCACCCCATATGTATATCATGCCTACACACCAAACATAATCAAGTATCAAGAAGGACCAAAGCCCTATATCAAGAAGGGTGAAAACCCAATAGTCAAGAGAATAAAGAACCATATTAAGAGTGGCTTTCTAGTTTGTGCTTAAAATGGACAACTTTCATATTTAGGATGAACCAAAAATCCACCGTCGAGATGATAATTTATCCAAGCAAGAGGCATGCCAATGGTTACAAAGTCATAGCTACAAGAAGTAAAAAGTCCACAAGGATGTAAAGTGATCCAACAATCCATACATATGGGTGAATTAAACAAGTGTCTTGCAAGTCTCAAAAGATATCAACACAACAAGATAAAATGACAAGAACATAGATAAGATACCAAGGTAACCTTCAAATGTACCAGCAAGTAACAAGAGAACACGAACAATTCTTTTTTTTACACGAACCTTAACCTTTTAGCACACAACGACCCTACCGAGTTCAAGTCGTGGATCAACACGGCATCCGTTTCTTCAAACAATTCCTTTAAGATTTTACAAGAGTGTAAGCAACTTAATAATCAATTCAAATTCTCATTTAATATTCAGCACTTTCAACAGGTAAAAACTAACAATATAGATACCAAAAGTAAGCCTCATTTTCGCAAATCGCACCTTTCTGAGCAGCTTGACTGTCTTGCATTGTAACTAGATTTTGAATTTGTAAATGAAAAAACCAGGCTTTTCAGTATATATAAAAGTTGTAGCTATATGAATTTAGATTGAAAAAAATCAATAATCACTGCAAAATACCTTTTGTGCAAGAATTTATAATCGTAACATTAACAGGCACACACAAAGGATTTCTAAGTCAAGAATCTGGACAGAACTTGTCCTAAATTGCATCCACTGTTTTGAATCCATAACTACAAAATTTGATCACAAAATGAACATAAGAGTTGTATATACATGTATTGGGGTATCAATTAACCAATAAACATCAAAACATATAGCTCACACATCAATATATGCTTAAAATACTAACAACAGTACTTAAAAGGCTTCTCAAACAGAAAAACTAGCCAGAAACTTTCTCTGTGTTTCGTCTACTTTTTAAGTACCATAAGAACAGATTTACAGTTTAACATAAACATAAAAGTTGTAGATATGTTAATTAGATTTCCAAAATATATTTAAATACTAAACACGCAACCATATACAACGAGATATTACACAATTATTACACACTACACAGGTTCAAGACAGAATTTAGCCACTTACCAAAGGGTGGGGTTTTTTGGATATTTTGCTCAAAGGGACTAGTTTGTTTTGTGATTTCTTTGATGTATAATGGTATGAGGGAGTTTATAAGGTTAAAATAGTCTTGTAACCGACTTACCTTAGAGGGGATTATATATATATATATATAAGTAAGTTAAGGGTTGCCCAAGAAATGGTGGCTGCCCAAAACTCTTTTTTCCATTCCTTTTCTTTATCTTCAAACCTTAATCTTATATTATTATGACATGTATAATACATAAGATTTCATAAAATTAAAACAAATTACACTAAGACAACCCCTCCCCCTTTTCTTTTTGATGATTTAAGAAAATTAATTCCTTTAATGACACAGATTCGAGTCAAAGAGTTATGAAGTCGGGGTTGATTTTATCTCAACATTACACCCTTTTGAAAGTGCGTACATGATTTAATTGTAAGGGCGTTACAATGGGGATATCATAGGAATAGGAATTTACATGGATTCAAATAGCACATCGAACATAAAGCTAACGAATGGATAAGAATGACTCAAGATATGGAGACATCGTAGGATTTGGGACTTTCCATATTATCTCATATCACGTAGTCATATCATCCATACATTATACATAGTCATGATATATCAAAGATATACATTGCATAATTGGTATGATAGACTACAAGATGTCCAAAAATGCCTCTAGTCTAGAATAATTCAGGGGCCAAGACACGTCCCAGGCTCATCCTCAAAGTAAAGAAGTAAACGTCACAATCATAGAAGGTAGATAGATGTTGGTTCATCCATGGATGATAGGTCTAATAAAAAACAACTCTTTTTTTAACAAGTTAGATGTCAATAGGTGGAAGATAATAGTCTTTGTTCCATACATGGTTAGATCATGTAGGTAAAAGAGTATGTATTAGTACATTTTAATATACTAAGTATGCGGGCATACAAATTCTATGAATAGGTAATCCTGCAAATCAATGTTAGACGACAAGGGCACATATATATAGAACGAATCATATAAGAATGAATAATATATAACTATCATAAAATCTATGATGCATGAATGCTATATTGCTTAGCATGTAGAGTATGAGACTGTAACTAACATCACAATCCATGCGAGCTAATACGTGAACTTCCGATGTCAAGCCCCCACATAGGAATGAGGGTGGACTACTTGCCAAGGGTAGCCCACATCAGACCTTACGACCCAACTTTTTTAGTGTGATGTCCAAATTTCTTACGACCCATATGTTTCGAAGTATTTTAAAGCCATATGATAATCATCCCATAAAAGAGCCCTAAACTAGCATATAGTTCAAGAGAAAGGAGTGGACCCCTGGGGATAGCCCACTTACTACTCCAAACCTATTTGATATTAGGTCAACATCTTACGAGAATACAATTACGTATACATGCTTTTTAAAAGAAGAGAAAGTCTATCAAATTGTAATGATGCATATTTAGGCATAAAAGCCAAACATAGTTCAATTAATTTCATACTTAGACTAAAAAGCCAAATCACACTTTCATTCCATAATCTATGAATAGGAATAGCCTATCAAAACTTATATATATTATTGTAAACACCTGGAGTTTCTCAAAGAGCCAAATCATGGGCATTTATGATCACAAGCTTATCATATCCACATTTGTTCAAAATCATAGTCATAGTCAAGGTTGGGCTTAACCCACATCATGTACTTCATAGACATCAATGCTCATGCATGCAAATACCATGAATATATGATAACAATAGCATGGGAAAATATAATTCATAAGTTAAAACTCATAATAGGAAGAATTCATATGAAATTCATGATTAAAACTGAAATAACATTACCTACATATAGATTTAAAGCTTAAAGGGACAAGCATAATTAGAATTTTATAACCTTAATGAAATTCATCATAATTAAACTTAAATCACTTTAAAATCATGAAATAAGTACAACTCATACTTCAATTTAATAAAATCAACACTAATTTAAAAGACCCGTACTTAAAGTAAGCTTGAATTTCATGGAAATCGAGGAAAGTAGAAATTGGGGGCTTCATGGTTGAAAGTGGACCATGAATCAATCCCACATATCATAGAGGATTAGAAGCCTTAGGGATAAAAATGATTGAAAAAGAAGACCTCTTTGAGTTCAAAGTAGAATCTTCAACTTACACTTGAAAGGGAGCTTTTAGAAGAGAAAGTTTCAATATTCTAAGTGTTGAATGAATTTGAATGAGAGAAAAGTGGTGTATTGTAATGATCCAAATTTTTTCAAACTTTGTAATGGTTGGTCAAGGTTAGTGTTAAACTGTTCGTTGTTGAAGTTTGGTAGCCATGGGTTGTATTTAAGTGGCCGGATTCAAAACGGATCGTTTGGTGAGGTTGTAAGGCCGGTTGGGCAGCGAACATTGAATGTTCATAACTTTTGGTACGGGATTAAATATGTGGAATGCTATTTATCAGATTGAATCTCTTTGGGTTATCTTTACAATAATTGGTTTCACTAATTTCGGAGTTCGAATGGGAAAGTTATGGCCAAACTAGTGTTAGTACCTGTAATAGGAAGGACGCTGGGAACAAGGTTCTGGAATTGTGTTAAGAACTGGACCACGGATCATTTGGTGCTCCACGGTCCGTGTGGGTGCTCGTTGGTTGTTCCAATGTGCTCCTAGGGGTTAGGGGTCATCCTGTGGACCAAGAGTGGTCCCACAAACCACCCCACGTTCCGTGACACACTTCACGGCCCGTAAGGGGTCTCATAAAGTGGGGAAGAAAGTTGGCCAAGGTTCGGGGCTGGACTCAGGACAAAGTGATGCTCCACGGAAAAGTACACGGTCCGTGTGCAGCTAAACGATCTGTGAGACCCCCCGTGAAGTGATCCAGAAAGTCTCCTGAGAGTTCAAGACGAAGACGAGACCAAGTGAAGTCTCACGGGTAGGTACACGGCCCGTGACCATTTATACAACAACTGTAGCCCATTTGTGTGGCACAATTTTCAGGGTATTAGTTCTTTTTATTAATGGTTAATTCATAATTTAATTAGATACTAAGCCCCTTTTAGGTTTTCTAAGGTCCCCTACCCCCTAAATCAAACCTAAACCCTTTTCATCCATTTTTGAAGATTAAAGAAATTTAGGGAAGACAACCTTTGATTGCTTGAATCTTCAATTCCTTTTGTTATTTAAGGTATGTGAGTTTTGATTCAAGGATCTCCTTTCATCCTTGAAGACCCAAGAACCCTCCTCTTAAATTTGATTTTTATGTTTTCAATTAAGGTTGGGTTCTTTAGATTTTCATGTAAATAATTTTTTGGGATTATGTGCTATTGATTTTAGGTGGTTTAATGTTATTTTGAGTTACAATTTCATGAAAGTTTAATGGTTTGATTATGATCAAGTAATGCATGTTCTTATACTATTGATTTATGCATGGGTATTGTCCAAATGATGTTTTAAAGGTAGATTTGACTTGAATTTCTCATGAACTACTCTTGAATTAAATGTAAAGTTTGAATTAAATTGCCCATGCTATTCATATTGTTCCTCATGGCATTGCATGCATGATTCATGGATTTATTGTGAATGTTTTGATGTGGGCTAAGTCCCTAATATGATTTTGACAACGATTTGCACAAGTATAGGTTAAGGCTAAGTTGTGATCACACTAAGTCTATGATATGACATGATATGGCACTTTGAGAAACATGGGTGCTTGCACTAACAAGATATGACATTATATGAATGAAGCTACTCTTGTGCATAAAGCATGACATGAAGGTTGGTTTGACTTTTTAGCCCAGGATACATGACTATGAACTATGTTTGACTCTTTTTAAGCATGCATGATATTATTTGAAGGTATGTTTGGCTTTTAAGCACAATAATGCATGATTTGAAGTTCATGTGTCAAGTTTCTGGTTTAAAATCATGTGTATATATATGTATACGTATTGTTGTGGGATGATGACTTAGTGTAACAACCTAAAAAATTTTGAAATCTACTTATGGTTGGCATTCTATGATGTACTACAAGCCATGGTTGAGTTTTGGTGGTCACGGGTTGAGTTTAAGTGGC
>JBCEWC010001433.1:8901-41193 GCA_038996855.1 Solanum aculeatissimum
CTGGGCCAAGCAAAAATATATTAGAAGGCAATTAAGGGAGTATCACCCATGCACAAATAGAGCAAAAAATATGCTGAAACAAGAGTAGCTAAAGTGTAAAGGAAGACCTAAGAAAATAGGAAACACATTACAAGAATGGAAACTAAATTAATTTCAACAAATAGAATGCAAAACTAACTGCATGATTCCAGATGTCTCTAATATGCATTAATATTTAGCTTAATTGTTTCAGAATTGACATTGATAAAGCAGGATTTCCTCGGCTTGTTTGTCAATTTCCCATGAGTAGTTTTTGGACAAACATTCGCCTGTATTTTTCAAACTTATTCTTTCAAGCTCAATCAATACTGAAAATCATGCTATCCTGAAACAGACCTTAAATCATGCCAGGAAAGGACTCACCTTCTTGTAAGAGTTGTCGAACTGACCATTTGACACAGGAACTGCTTGTAACCTGGTTTGATCACCAGCTCGGGAACCACGCCCTCTACCAGAATTAGTTTGTCCCCTACTACGGCTTTGTTTTCGTCTATTCACATCTGAACCCAATTTGCTTGTTTCTGTATTCTCTGCTGTCTTTTTCACTGTATCAGCTGCTGTCTAGAAAAGTATTTGGTTCGGCATTAGCATTTTACATTCTTCCAGAATGGTAAGTGGAAAAACACCCTAAGATAAAATTGCTACAAAATGGATAGTTGTAAAAGAGACTATCTCAGAAATTAGAATGGCTCACACCTAAAGGGACTGGACAAGAAGTTATTCACAAAACATAGCAAAACTATATAAGATATACCTCCAAATGTTCAAAGGAAGTTAAGCTGTTGTCTTCTTCAAGTTTGCGCCGCTTCTGAGTATTTGCTTGTATGAGATATTCCACTCCATTCTAGTAGAGAGGAAGGAGAAATGTCAGCGACGAGAATGAAAAATTATGCTTTAAGAGCAAAAAATGCAGCACTGGAAACTAAACACGAATTTATAATCAGTAGTTTGAGCAGTCCATACTGAGTAATTAGTTTGTCCCAATCATATCCAGTGTTGTCAAAGGCACGCTTAAGCCTTAAGCAAGAATCAAAACATGTTGAGTGTTCCGCCCGCTTAATGTGCACTTCAAATTCGTCATTAAGGGCTCGTTTAGTAGGAAGGATAAGGGATAACTAATTCCGGGGATTAATTTTAGGATGAGTTTATCCCAACCCAGAATAACTTATCTCGGGATTGTTTCTTTAAATATGAAAAGTAGTCCCAGTAAAGATGGCACGGTGCTACAAAAATTACTGTCAGATATGAGGTTGACATAAAACAGCCCTAGAAAATCACCAGAAATTGATGCACGATGACCTGTCTGAGTGAATTTCCTTCCCCTGAATGTGGGGTCCATGTATATATTATTGGCCCTACTTTTATTAATATAACCAATGGCCAGAGGGGCGGATATATGGGTCATAGCAGCCCGCCGGCAATGAAAGATTTTTTGATATTCTACCAAGATCTCAGAAGCTCTGATACCATGGAAGAAATATTGGAGAAGAATTGTGGATGTTATTCTTGTTTCTGTTCCTATTCTAATAGGAATTATACCACAGAAATCGGGCTTATTAAAGTAAATCTCAGATTCATTCCAAGATTGCAGATATTTGGATCCAGATTTCCCATTTTTAAATGTAGGGAAAAAACTAATCCAATGTACTTCCATAATCTATCTGAGGTGTGTTTGTTCTGAAGTGTTGAGGTCGCAAACTATTAGGTTCTGACAACTCAAACAGATTTCTTTTCGGATTTATCAGATCAGGATTGGAAGGAAGAAACTTTAGCAGATGTGGACTGGTTAAAGTTTGAATCCAACCAGGTAGGAAAGCTTTTAAAGGAAGACCTTTTTCACATTAATGACATCGGATAAGTCTTTCGCTTGAAGATTCCAGGAAATTAAAGTTCGGAAATGAGAAACCACTAACATTCGCTATTAATGAGTTGTAAATTCACCTGCAGAAATTTAGCTTGTATAACAAGAGTCACGATGAAAATAGGGCGTCTGGTAATAAGTATACATTGGAAAATTTAGGTATTCGGCCAAACTTTTCAAATGCATAGAAAGAAAAATGTGAAGAACGAGGCCAGATCAGTAGCAGCACTTGGTTGCAAACAGCACTGTTTTAGTGGCAAGCATAGTAGGATGGTACATACCAATTATGCATACGGACATAAAGTGGTAATGATATAGGCCCAGGTTTAGTTCAAGTGGCGAAGGTTGAGGACATAAAATAATAATGATATAAAAGATTGTTCACTTTAAATATGGTTCTTAGTATCTGTTATAACAAGTACTTCCTTCTTTTCCAAAGTAAATAACTTTTTTGTTGTTAAAAATTCTATCAAAATTTTCGTCACTCCAATGGTAAGTATTGATTGTGTCAATGTAGTATATTTGGCTAAAAGATGTTATGGTTCTGCCACACTTGGGAGAGATCATCTTCATACAATTTTGATATATTGAAACTAATTATTCACAAATCATTAAAGCTCCTCTTTGGTTTGAAAAAATACTTTAATGTAAATTTCAAGGCTAACACGTTGGAGTTTCAACTTTCTACAAGTGAAGTTGAAACTCCATGAATCCTGGAGTTCAAAAGAGGTACAGTCCCGAGGGACAGAGGAGGCTAGGTTAGCCGAAAGACGGTTATCAGTTCAAGCACATAAGGTGTCCCTACTTTTCCGGGCAGAGAAAATGCCTCAAGCCAATGTTCGAATATCATTAGGCATAATGATGTGCGAATTTAAGCTTTTTATATCACACATGGTTATCTCAAGGATTGTGTCCTCAAGACAGGAAGTTAAGTAAATATCCTGGAGTTTAATCTAATAAAGATTGGAACTAATAGATCTCCAGTTACTACTTTAGAGTTACACAGGTAAACCATGCTTTCAAAAGTACCTGTCAACATGGAACCCTGATCGAAAATAAACTCGTAAAGAAGGTGATTAACTAGACAGATACATAGTGAACTCAAATCAAGCTGAATTCTAAACTTTTAAATGCACCAGCATTATATACAAGGATACCATTTATAAAATTTTGCAGCAATTAGCTTCATAAGAGTAAACAGCAATAGGAATATTGTTTCAAAAACTCACATCATCATCATCTGAATCACTAGAGATGGCGGCAGCCTCAGCAACATTCTCAGCAGCTGTAAACTTAGCTGGGGTAGACCAAGAATTAGCTTGGGATGCAACAGATGAAGCTCTTCCCACCATTCTTGCCTCAAGTTTCGCAATCTTTGTGGGCAAAGACTGGTCAGATTGGTTAGAAGAATTGGATGCAAAATGACTGACCATATCATCAGCCATTCTTGAAAAACAAAAAAGAACAAAGATTTCAGATCATTCACAAGTGACCCAATTGACCCAAAACAACAAAGAACCTTAAAAAAACAATTAAAAAAGTGAACTTGGGTATCTTTCTGATGATTCGAAGCGATTCTGAGAAACCCCTTTTAGTCAAAAAGAGTTGTAAGAAAACGGCAGTATCAGACAAATGAAATCAACCCTTTTGACAGCTTCTTAGAAGGAAATGGGACAGTGGAGATTAGGGTTAAATGGTAAGAATCAAAGAGAGGGAAGGAGTACTAAAGAAGAGTTGAGGGGGAGATTTTTGAAATCTCAAGAAGTGGTCTTTTTGGGAAGAGCAAGAAAATTCTTATGAAAGGTTAAATTTGGTAAAATCTTTAAAAGGAATTGGGGCTTATAGGGTGGGGGGTTTTGGAGATTTTGGGGGAAGCCAAAGTGTACAAGTGATGTTTTTTTAACCTTTGTTTGGAGAGGGGAAAGAGGAAAGGTGAGGAAAAGAAATGAAGAGTGGATCATAAGATGTTTGCTTCACATAATATTAGAGTGAAAAATGGATGAAAATAGTCCCAAAAGTTTGATGATAGTTTGAAATTGTTCCTATTTTTTAATTGTGAACATAAATAGTCTATTATGTTTCTATAATGTGCACTCCCTAACAAGAATCGTCACTTCCTGCTTCGCAAGATCGCCACTTTTATCTGATGCACTTTGAACAGACATCAATGCCTCAAATAGATGCAGTGCCTCGCTTTCCACTCTTTATAACAATCAATTTGCAGATTTTGTTTCCCATCAACCACCGAACATCTGCGGTTAATGAATAGGTATGCAACATTACATCCGCTTTGAATCTTCTCCATCTACGAATTACATTTAAATTTTAGTTTATGCTTTAGAGAAATTGTTCGACTCATTTATCATCACCTTATTACTTAATGCTTAATCTTATGCTCATTTTACATCTGTTTACTATCCTGTTTTCACCACATCAATATCTTAAACTTTGCATTGTTGCGGACTCTCCCTGAAGGCAACAAATATACAGATTGTTGTGTTCAGGAAGGATGAATCGCTCCCGAAAAGGAATCTGTTGATTCTCTCCCAATTGTTTGGATCGTAGGTGTGATGATTTACTTCACAAGCTAGGTCTCTGGTTCAAGTCCAGGATGGCCCACTGCACCAAGGAGAAGAACAGAAGAAGCATCACTTGAATGAATGACATAAGATGATGCCCGAATTAATAAGTGAACTAACTTGGTATTCAATCTCTTTCGTCGGAGTTTCTGGGGTATTACTTACAAAGACGCTTACACAAATCAATTGAAAGCTCTATCTAAGAAAGTGGCTACCAGCTCAAGTGTTGGTGAAAACCTCGCTTTTTAACGATAGGAGGGTTTTCCAACTAAGCCAAAGATATAAGTCGACGGTCCAAGTACAAGAGAAGACGTTATAAGTCGCTTACCCGCAATAATGCAATTTGGTATCTTTGTATAGCTGTAAAATAATGTTTTTTGAAAAAGTGTGAAGCAAAGTAGTAAATACTTTGAGTCTTCAGACTGAACTAAGTAGGAGCATATCCTTTGAATTCAAAATTCATCGCATGCTTGATTACAAAGAGCTATCGTCGATTACTATGCTCTTCCTCATCTTTGAGTGTCTCGATATCCACCGTAAGCCTTTCAAACTATTATTTGTTTGACGGAATACATGCAGTGCCCTGTCATTTGTAATTACACTCTCTCCATATACATTACATTACGTTTGTTGCAAATTATATCTCATTGCTAGCCTTATGTTTGGATCAAGTCTTACCATCTCTATAGTATTTTAAATTACTGTCATAGAGTAAGTTTCGTTCATTATCATTTACACCACAAATATTGTAGCCATCATTTGAAAAATACTACATTTAAGTAGTTTATAGTAGGAACATCATAGAAAATACAAAACTAAAATGACAGATCTCTCACGCATCTCATGTCACCATAAATAATATTATGCTCATATTTGACCCTCAATCACTTATAACTAATGAAATTTCTCAGATGAATACAATGTATACAAAATAGACTCAACTAATCCTTTAGATCAAATCTCTACATACACATTCCATCACTCTTTAACAACTTTGGGGTTGAGTCCCGCACCCTTAATTTTATTTCTTCATGTTTGAACAGTTATTAACATATAAGGAAAAGACTTAATGATGCAAAACCCATTTAGTTGCAATTAAACTAACTTAAGGCTCAAAAGAGACCTAAACACCCTCCAAACTCGCAAAAAAATAAACCAAACGTTTATATTTTTCTATTAAAATTACAGTTTATATATATAATTTATGAATATATTATAAATTGAACTTATTTGTCTAATACTTATGTTTATTTATATTTCGATTCTCTTAAAATGTTTACTCCATTATTAAATTATATATTTTTAATTAAATAATGTATTACTCACTTAAAAAATTATATTCTATCTATTAATTAAAATATAGATAACTTTAAAATTTAATAATAATTTTTTTACTTTAACAAACTTAAATGAAAATTTTATTTTTAAGCTAAATAAGATGAAAGTTTTATTTCTAAGCTAAATGGGATGAATGTTTTGTTTTTTTAAGATAAATAAGATGAAAATTTTATTTAAAGTTAAATAAGATGGACATTTTGTTTTAAAGTTAAATAAAATGAAATTTTAATTTTAAAAACACACGACATAATCATGAAAATGCACACACAAAATCATTTACGTTAAATAAGATGAAAATTTTATTTTAAGAACGAATAGTTAAAGCTCACAAAGAAAATATTTTTAAAAAAAATAAAATATATAAGGTGGAGGGTATTTTTGTAAACAAATAACTTATCCTTAGAAATTATGCAATAAATAGTATTTTGAATATAACAAACCAAACAAGCAATAAAAATTACTCTCAACATAAATAATTCCATCATAACTTATCCCAACATAACTTATCCCAGCATAACTAATCTCATCATAACTTGTATCCAAATCAAACGACCCCTTAGAGTATAGAAATTCTGATGGCATTAAAGAGGAACATGTAATGTTTTCAATGAAAAGATTATTCAGTGACAACACTACCCGTTTACTCCTTGATACAATTAAAGTAGATATACTATGATGGCATGCAGTGCTTCAATGAAAAGATTGCTCAATTACTGTTTGATACCATCAGAGTTTAAAGTTTAATAAATAAGATTGTCACTTTAATAATTTTCTCTTACTTATTTCTCATTTATTTATTTTGCAAAAAAAAAAAAAAGAAATACAATCCTATATGATATCGATAGAGTATAAATATACTAATGAAGTATCACAAAGGACTAAGTTCAATCATATATAATACCGCTATGGTATCGATGTACCAAAAGGATATCACAGAGTTGTGATGCTGACATCATATTGAGTCATGCGCGAAATAAGAAAGGACAAAGTGGAGCAAGTGGATAAATAGCTTGGACTAAATTTATTTTTAATAAAATTTCATAATGAGGGGTTCTATATTTCTCTGTGAACTCTAGAAAAAAAACATATATTAATATAAGTATGAGGTTCTTTTTTCAATCTCAATATTCAACAAATCATTTACCAATTGGTCATTGAGTTATCACAAGTTTAAATTTTAAAAATACCCTTATAGTTTCAGAAATAAGTATTTTTCTTCAACCATCACGATTCACAACCAATATTATCATCACTACTACCTAATGCACAATCCACAAAACATCTGATTAAGAATGAATTTGAAATAATAGATAAAATAAGCTTAGAAAACTTTCTAAGTTATCCAAATAACTTATCTAACCCGTTCAAATTTTGACGGGTTGGGCTATTTGTATTTTACTAATTGGGCTGATTTAGATAATGCCCAAAGTGACTCATTAGAAACTGATAGCTCATGATTGACTCTGATAAAAGTCTGTTTCTAATCTAGAATACAATTATGACTCGTTCAAATTCAGCCCAAATCGCCCATTAGCAAAACTATATGAATAACGTGAAGGTAGAAAAGTTGATTTGATGTGAATATCATGGGTTCCTCATTAAGATGCACATCAGCCATCATTTTTTCAATCAAATGCGAAGTATATATCATGATTGTTCAATAGAAGCATTTCAATTTAATAAAATGAGTAATTTGAAGGCATATTGATTCTAACAATTGATCGCAATCATGTGGAACTTCCAATTCATAGATGAGGATCTTGAACCTATGAATACTATCTTTAGACGGTTAGAAAGATATATGTTCGATTTTTTGTAATGAAATTATTTCAATTCTACTATATTTGTCTTAGGAGTCACTATTTTTGCTTTGTCTGACAAATAATACGCTTTATTTTCTAAAAATTCTTTTATCATGAATCATCATTTAGCTATATATGATCATTTAAAGGGTCAAACCATGTAACCTATAGAATTAATAGCTGATCAAGCTCGTTTAATTTGTCATATTTATTGAATTCGCGATTCATTATTTATACATATTTAATATTATTTTTTTCAAGAGAGAAAAACATACAAATACAAAATATGGGTCTCTCTGAATCCATAAGTAATACTTTACCTCTGCTCTTAGAGTACTGAGACATATAAGATTTAAAAAAAATAAAGTGTAACACCCGGTAAAATTATCAAAATACCCCTAGATGATAGAACACTTCATAGCGCATCTTTCCAAAAAATTTTGACAAATTCGAGGTCAGAAATACGATCAACACAAAATTTTGTGCAGGAAAATGCTCTTGGTTGATTTTTAGAGCAACTGAATTGAAGGATAATTTTTTGAGGTAAAAATGCAATTCTAGAAAAGTGTGCGACAAGTCCACGTCGCGGACTAATCGCGGACTTGCACTTAAAATTGGACCCATTATTTTCTACGGGATTAAAAATCGATTGAAAAATAATTTACATAAAACACATTTGATAAATGTTATTTATGTGTTATTTTGTGGGAAAACAATTTCTGAACGCGTTTTAAGTTTTCTGTCGAAAAATGAACTGAAGTGCAACAAGCCTGCATCGCCTTGATGATTAGTTTTAAAAGTAAGGGCATTCTAGTCTTTTTCCCACCCATCTTAGACTAAAACCATGTCATTTTGATATCTTTTTCAACCTTATATTTATTTCTAAGCGTGAACTTCCAACCATTTACGCTAATTCATCTTAAAAATTAGGGCTAAGGAGAAAGAGGAGGCTAGAGTTCAAGGAGATTGAGGCCAATTTCTTGCAAATTCAATTGTCTATCTCTATCCCAGATATGTAAGACTAACCTAAAGCATGAAATTATTCTTCTATGTGCCCCTTGATTGAGATAAATAGATAGATGAGAGTATTGAGTCCTTATGCATGTTTTCTTAAATGTTTCCTTGCAAAATTATACATATCTATGTACTTTCAATTGTTGGTGATCATCATAAACTTGGTCTTACTGATTATATATTTTTCATGAGTTATTTTATAAACCTTATATGTCATTTCATAAAAAAATTGCATGAATGAACATAGAGATTAAATTTAGAGTCTTGATAGCATGATTGTGATATGAGTATGATGATATGTTGATAGAACTTGATAGTTCTGAGAGTCTTCATAATTGAATACAAATGAATGGTCCAAATTGATAGTCCTCTTGATGATTGGTCTAAACTTTCCTTATATGGTGATGATGTTGATAGAGCTTGATGGTCCTAAGAGTCTTCCTGATTGAACTCTAAAGATCAATCTAATTGATAGTCCTCCTACGTGATTGTCAAATTCGTTCTTGAAAGGTCAATGGAATTGATTGATCGAATTGTTGAAAGATATGATTGAGAATTGATTGGATGGTTGATAGGTCGAAGGGCTCGATTGTGATAGAATTGATGGATTGATAAAAGTCTTTATGAGACTCGTGATTGATTTGATTGAGGTTGATTGTCTTATGAGCATTGAGTCATGGGACGAGTATCGAGCACCGAGTTGAGTGAGAGTAAGTCCAACTCGAACTCATATAACTACGTCGCCAAACGTAGGTGAGGATTGAACCGAAGACAGATGTTTCCTCATGACTAGGTGTCCCTGAAATAATATACTCTGATTTGGATTAGATTGGGTTGGTATTGAGTGATCATTGTCTACTTTTTGTTCTTGCTTTAGATAGACATTTGACATTCTGATTGAGTATTTCTGAGTTGATGTAATTTTATCTATATCTGTTTTATTCAACCATTTTACATACTCGCACATTCCACGTATTGATGTCCATTTGGACTACATCATTTTATGATGTAGAGATTGGTATTAGGGATCATCAACAGGCGGATTGTTGAGGATCTAATCACATTCAGCTAATTGGTAAGACCTCCATGCTTTCGGAGGATTTTCATATTACTATCATCTAGCTACTAGAGTTTAGATTTTCTTTTATTTGATTTGAGGTAGTCATGAACATGTCATTGACACCATTTAGATAGTAAAGTTAAAGATTTCATAGACTAAACAGTGATGAGTTGATGTTGAGATCTTTATCTCTTTACTGATTTTCTTTAAAACCATTTTATATCAGAAAATTGGAGTTTGATTGTTGGTCTATGACCTTTATATATTGAGATTTATCCACCTTTTTCATCTTTAGTCTTCACTGATGTGTCAAACTATGATTGAATGAATGTGATTAGGCCAAGTGGTTCACTTGAGAGCCAACAATGATTTCTGAGTGCCGGTCACGCCAAGGGTACCCTCCCGGGGCGTGACATAGAGGTAGGGAAAGGGAAAATGGAGAGAGAGTAACAGTTGAAGAAACGAACCCTCACCAACAAGTTGAAAATTAAGATAATCAACCAACTAAATTACTAAAATTTCTTCAGATATAAAAGCAATTTAATTTCACACAAACATCATTATTTTTATAACAAGCTCCTTTTTCTAAGAAAAAGGATATTACAAGAGTACAACATTGAAGCTAGAATTTATTTCCAAGTGGCTTCAAGAGCTAGAGAATTTACTTCATATTTTCAAATACGACAAACCCCAGCTCCTAAAATAGGATTTCTAGCGCAACGTGGACAATTAGCATCAAGACAATCTGAATCATAGTTACAAAGTTTAATGCAAATGGGAAGTTGGCTCAGAGGAAAAGGGAACAAGTTCTTTTCCATAGCTTGTAATTCTGGAGAAATGTCTCGAATCGCCATTATTTCTGTTTTTGGAGACATATGAGCTGAAAAATTAAATTAGATTAAATTATTATTATTAGAATGAAATATACAATAAAATGTGTATGTGTGCGATTATATAAACTCGATTCTAGTCCCCTAAAATGGATAAGCGATCGTTGTTGGTATGAACTGACTGGCTCATTTTTACTAGTCGATGGTCGACTCAATAGAAAATAACGTACTTTCAATATAGACAAAATTTTTAGGTTATCAAGTTGAAGGGATTTTAAGCTAGTTTTAAGCAGAAAAACAAAATCAAATTAAACTATCGTTAAAATGAAATGTACAATAAAATGTGTGTGTGATCATGTATGCTCGACTCTAGTCCTAAAAAGGATAAGTGATTGCTGCTAATATGAACTGGCTCATTTACTAGTCATGGTCGACTCAATAGAAAATAAAGTACTTTTAGTATAGATCAAATTTCTAGGTTATCAAAGTTGAAGGGATTTTAAGTTAGTTTTAAGCTGAAAAATCAAAGCAAATTAAACTATCATTAAAATAAAATATATAATAAAATGTGTGTGTGATCATATACGCAGGAATTCAGTCCTAAAAAGGATGAGCAGTCATTGCTAATATAAACGGGCTCATTCACTAGGTCGACTCAATAGAAAATAATGTAGTTTCACTATAGACAAAATTTCTAAGTTATCAGGTTGAAGGGATTTTAAACTAGTTTTAAGCTAAAAAATCAAATAAAATCAAACTATCATTAGAGTGAAATATATATAATAAAACATGTGTGTGGTCATGTATGCTCGACTCTAGTCCTAAAAAGGATAAGTGGTCGCTTATAATATGAACTGGCACATTCACTAGTTCATGATTGACTCAATAGAAAATAATGTACTTTCACTATAGACAAAATTTTAAAAAAAAGAAAACATGATTAACTACCATATTTTTTATTTCAAAAAAAGAAGAAAAAATATAGAAATTAACCAGTGAAAAGAAGAGCAATGAAGACAAAAGCCAACTTGAATGTTGCACACAAAGTAGCCATTTTTTTTAAAGAGAGGAATTTAGTTTTATAAATTTGTGTGTTAATATTCCTTCATGAGACCATTATTTATAGGCCTTGATTTTCAAAAATATCTCAATCATCTATTCATTTCAATAATTGTTTTTTTTTTTCAATTATGAATAGTTAAGACTACCTACACCCTTCAAGATTTTCAATTAATAGTATGACATTTGTAATAGGAATATTATAATGGGATAATTACAGTGCAAGGTCATGCAGCTAAAATAATTATCAAAATATAGATATTTATTGTAAAGTAAGTGTATATTTTATGTATAGTTAAGCTATATTTAGTTTTTGAGTGTTACATAATGTATATTTAGTGTATAACTCATGTATAAGTAATCTACATTGTATAGTTAGTATATAATTTCTATGACTTTTGACGAGTTATGTTGTATAGTCGAGTATATAGTTATGTGAAGTTATTGCACCATAAATATGAAATAATTTATCTCGTTATTTTATTATAAATGATAAGAAAAATAATCTCAGAATTAACTAATATTCTAGCCAAATGCAGGATAAATATTTCTTCGTTTTATCCCAGGATTATTATCTTGTATCAACAAAACAAGCCTTAAGTACTAGTTTTGTAGATAGTATCATTTATATTGAATTTTAACTTTCTTTAATTTTTTATCTGTTTCTAGATTTATTTGAATTTCAAAATTTAACACCTCTTATTTAGGTTATGTCCTCGAATAGTTATTAATTTCTGGTTCTTAAAAAAAAATATGAGTAGAAAATTATTTTTGTCAAAACCAAAATATTTATGCCACATATATAAATATTATCAATATATCTCATATATTTATTTATTTTTGTGGTCATTTTTTGTATGTAGTGATTTAGTCTGTGGAATGATTTTTAAAATTTATTTTGCTAGATATTTTGATTATATTTAAATCATCATGTTAATATTATTTTAATATTTAATTTATTTTTTTATTTATATATGTATAATATTGATTGAAAATTTAAACATGTATATCTTAATATAATAAAATTTAAAAAATTTATAATATTACATTTAAAACAATTTTTCTCTAGGAAATAATCTTAATATTAAAAGTGGATTAACACTTGTCCTTTTTCATAATTTGGCTCTCAAAGCACTTTTTTAAAAAGATTAGTGAAACACAATATGCTTATTAAAAACACTTTAAATGAATTAGCCAAATACAAATTATTATTTTTTTAAATACTTTTCTAAAAAACTATTTTTAAAAAATACTTATAAATAAATAGTTTTCTATTCGTTCATCTTTTGGTTGGGTTTGATTCAACATTTTAATTTCGATTAAGTCTATCTCAAAATTTATAATGTTCATAATTTTTTCCTACCTTTCTATTGAAAAAATAAATGTGAATTTTCAGTCGCAAAATACAAAATTCAACTTGAATTTGCTCCCCCGTCGTTGTTCACCTTTTCATACTTCGTATCTGGAGTACTTCATTTAATTTCTTCTGCAGTATTGGACTTTGACAGTATTTATCATGCACGTTTGGTACCTGAGACACTGTTTCTTCAATAGAAAGGAGTGGGATCAATTTTCTTATAGAGACGTATGCACAAAAAATACCTATATGATTGTTCAATTCTATCTTTTTCCCGAGTCCGATAATATGAGAAGGTTTATAGGAATGAAAATAAATTTTAAAAACATATTTTTAACACAAAAAAGACAAACATCTAGAATATAATCAATGTACATTTGACAATGAGTAGTCATGTCAATGAGCTGGCTATACTATATAATGTTGAATCAACCAATTTTTATTTTTTCCCTCTTTTCTCTTTTCTTCATCGAACTTTTGTTTTTTTTTTCCGTACTGCCTCATAAAGATAGAGAGACTGTTTTTGAAAAATTCTCAATTCAAATATATCAGCTTCAAAAGCAAAAAATACTAGATACAAAAATGACTATAGTGGAAAGCAATTGGAAAATTCATAAATACAATACAAGTAGCAATATAAATGATGGACAATAACAACACAATATATAATGACACGACTAATTCTGCATCCTTCTATATCACAAAGCAAGATATCATCCTACCCCTACTAGCCTTTTATCTTAATACACGATCTTCATTCATTTCTATCTAAGGTCATGTCCTTGGTGATATGAACCTGCAACATATCATGTTTAATCACCTCTTCCCAATACTTTTTTGGTTTACCTCTACCCTTCCGCGTAACTCCGAACTCCAACTTCTCGCACCTCATAACAGGAGCGTCAACACTTCTTCTCTGTGCATGTCCAAACCATCGTAGTCTTGCTTCTCTCTTCTTGTCTGCCACAGAGGTCACCCCTAATTTCTCCCGAATGATCTCATTCCTAATTTTGTCACCCTTGGTATGTCCACATATCCATGTGAGTTTTTGACTGGCCAACATCTCACCCCATATAACAAAGACAGTCTAACCACCATTTTGTACAACTTTTCTTTTAGTTTAGGTGGTATCTTCTTATCACACAATACTCTAGAGGCTAATCTCTATTTCATCCATGTTGTCCCAATACGATGTGTGACATCATCATCGATATCACCACTACTCTAAAAAAAAAAAACATTCACTTTAAGTGTATCATTAAACCTTCTTATAGCATGAATATCAATAAATAATATTATATATATATTATGATACATAGTGAAGTGATATTCTTATTCCAATCAAAATATTGATTTCCTCTTACTTTTTATCTTGACAATTAAATAAAGTTTGAGAAGTGATTCCTAATTTAATGAGGAAAAAGTTGTATGGGAGAATAAAGATTATTTTTAATTTGAATTTTTGATATAACATAAACACAAATACAATATACACAATTACCTACTAAATCATCATTTGTTGAATTAATTGTTTTTATATGAATACCTTTATTGTTTTCCTCTTTCTCTCTCCTTTTTATTTTTTTTGGTTTTTGTTTTAAATTGGAAAAATAAAATAATGGGCAAAATTCAAGAAAAAGAAAAATGACAGAGAGGAAAAGTTGGTAGGTGAGGGTAGAAAGAGGATTTTTTTTAAATATAATATGAAACTCAAAATTACGTCACTCATATTAAGTAATTTTTGAATTATTTTCATAGAGAAGGATCTAAAATACTCCTAAACTACGAGATTACAAGAACATGGGTGGATCCGAGTTGTTCTCTTCTTATTTTATTTTTGCTTATTATCTATCATTTCTATTTTATTCTTGATCCTACATTTCTTTTTAATATCTATCTGATGCCCTACTTTTCTTATAGTGTTGTTCTCCAAATTGTTGATATATGACATTAAATAAAATTTGACTTCCAATATATTTCTCTAGTTAGATGGTAAATGATGCAAATAATTCTGATTTTATGCAGGTATAATTCCTCTCTATACTTTCGATTTCATTAATATTTAGCGAATTTGAAAAAGAGTCGGAAGAAACCTCCAACATGAGTTGCAAATAAAAAATAACAACAATCAAAAGATTGAGACTATATAGATTGTTAAATAATTGACAAAATCTAATTTCATATGCTCCCTTAGGCAGGAGAACAATAATGGAATCAAGGAGAACTCAAATTTAAAAGAACAATAATAATAACAACAACAATCGTAATAAGAATAATAATTGAAAAAGAAAAGGAGATGGTCCTGGGTTTTGCGGGTGCCCTCGAAGAAAGGGTCCAGAGACTTGCTCAATTGGCAAGGTCGAGGGACTTGTGTCTCAGGTCGCAAGTTTGATCCTCGTGCCAAGGGAACCAACTCCAGTACCCCAAGGTTCGAAGTCTGCAGTTGGCCCAAAGGTTTGGTTCCAGATGGATTTCTCGGTCATCCAAAAAACGAGGAGATGATAAAGTGTGTATGTTTACCAGTCATAATTTCTCCTCCCATCATGACTGCTGTTGCCAAATCGAGAAGCTAAAAATCTATGGTGGTGATGATAGTTGACTGATCCATAAGAAGTTGAATCATTAAAGTCAAGCCTGTTGGACTTTCTAGATGAATAAGAAACAGAAGAATGATCACCAGAACCAAAGTTGGATGTCCTTGCTCTCTTATTTCCAGGAGTTGACGGAGATCTCCAACCATTGTATCGAGGAAAGTCTTCAGGATAATCGGTGATCCAACCAGCTCTTTGTTTTGTATTGTACCCTGATGCATATCCTCCATATTGTGTGTTCTTTTGTCTTGCCTTGCCAAAATCGTGAGGAGCAGATCGGAACTCATAATTTTCCTTTCTTTCCTTGAACACTTTCTTCCTGGGGGTTGATAATTCCCGATTCCACTTATTGACCTTTAGACATAATACAACAAATACACAATAAGGTAACATTGCAACAAGAGATTTTGAGCAGGAAGTTAGAAATGACCTATAAAGGAAGAGAAACAGAAATTGGAGAAGGGGGATGCAAGGGTGCAAATGAGCAGTTGTCAATCACAGATATGTAACTCACTACATTGGAATTACTGCATTCTCGTGCAAAATGCCCTTCTTCACCACACCTATAACAAGAACTAAGATGCCTTGTACCACTAGTCTCCCCACGAGATACTGTGCATGCCTGCATTGAACATGTGTAAGTTGAAATGGCAACATTCAAAAGGATTCCTGAACAAGGACAAGAGAAACACAAACCCACCCACCACCACCACACACAGGAGCTATGTTGTTTCATGGCCATTTACTTACCAACCCAGTATGGCCTAGTCGACCACATCTGTAACAAGATATTTCACTCGGGCCACCATCAGGGAAGCTTGCACAGCAAAGATGACCAAACTTCTTACAGATGTAACATTGTATTTCCTGTCGAGGTCAAGATGAAAACAAGAAAATTGATACTGAAGCGCGCACAAAAATAAAAATAAATCAATATTCAAGTTAAAGTTTCTTTAGCAATTACCTTTACATCATCAGCAGAATAGCTTTTCCAGCATGAAAACATATCATGCCCAGAATCCCCACATTTTAGACACATTCTAGAACTCTCAGATCCTTCTTGGTTTTTTTCAGGGCAATCCTTAGCACGATGACCGCCCTTCTTGCAGATGAAACACTCTTTGCCCTGTTCATAATCAGCAGACTGAGACGGATACTTCCCCAAAATTGAAATAGCATTGGAATTTTAAGGTCCGTATAATATATTTGTTTCAAAATCCAGGATAAACCTAATTTCATATAGGCGCTCCTCTCAGGTATTCAGAATACTAATGTGCAATATACTCTGGTTAGCAAAGAACCTACCAATGAGGTATGAACCCACCAGAGAGATTAAACACAACGAAAAAGCATGCACAGTCATGCAACAGATGCACTTCGATGATTCTACAACTTACTATATACTATCTAAGTAGAACAGTCATCATATACTTCCCTGGTTGTACTGATGAACCATACCCTGCAAAGAAGACAGGAGGACTAGGCAAGTTGGTATAAAATAACGTGTCAAATAAGGGAGAGGCAGTGCTGAACTGCGAAAAATAGTGTTGCTTTGAGGAACACAAAAAAAGATAGATCTTATGATCTAGTTGTAATGTTTGGTCAGGAGTAGCAGCTTAGAAATTAGCAGTTAGCATTGTGGTTCAGCGCAGTATGTCTTACCCCTTTTTTGTGAACCTCAATGCCAAGGAGTACACAGTTATTTGAATGGCTTCGTTGACATTCATTCACATCAGACATTGTTTTAGTTGGAAGTTTAATTAATTCTCGCCAATGATCCAAATTTGAAGTTGACAAACATATACAGACAGACCCTCTACACCTAATATTATTGACTTGGTGGTGATGTCTTTTGTTTATTGCACGTCAAAATTGCTTGACTCACAATATTAGACAATAAAAAAAAATGAAACATATGATCAAACTTTCCACTTGACCAATTCAACAATTGTGAGGAGATTAACAAGGTAAATAAACACAAAGGGGACACATAATAATGGCAGCTATTTCAACCACTAACCTTTTCGCACTGTTTAGAATTATGATCAAAACTCCCACAAACAAAACATGGTTTTTTGCGTTTGGCTGAAGTACAATTGACTGCAGTATGACCCTCTTCACCACAATTATAACAAGCCCCCCAACTGCTGTCTGGAGGATCAAAGTATCTGGGGCCCCGCTGAGATCATGTAATGAATAATAAAGATATAGACCAGCTGAGCCATTTAAGAGATTGTTTGAATTTGTGAAAAACAACAGTTCAAATCATATTACTTCAACTCACAAGAAGCCTTCGTAGGACGACACCATTAGACATCTCAACGGGATTCTTTTCAGCTGCATTGTCAACAACATTCATATCTATACTATCCACATTTTCTTCTTTCATTTCAGCCACCTAAAACAGTCAAAAAGATAAACGTACATATCAGTCATCAAGCTCAATTATTTCTACTATTGTAATTCATTTTCCAGACTTCCAAATTAAATATGAAAACAAAAACAGATTTAACCTTGAAACTCAGTGTAAAAGAGGATAATTACACTAACTTTTGTGTAAATGATTTTTTGTTGACAAAAGATAAACCTCTTTTAAAGACTTCCTTCGGGCTTCAAAGGAATGGAGTTACATAAGCCTTATTAACATGTTCCATGTTTATTGACATAATCAGAAAACAACCATCATCAGTATACAATAGAAAAAATGAAGAGAAGCGACATATGGAACAGAAAAGATGTTCCAAATTTTTGCTTGACCTTCTTTGTTAGGACAGAGAAAACCAGGGTTAACAAAATTCTATAAACTCATTGTACTGAGAGCTAAACTAAACAGTAGCATATCAGGATGGTACTATTAATCATACAAAAAAATCTTTAAAGATCAGGACCAAAGCTCATCCCTGAAGGTACATTAGTGATCCAAATTATTATCAGTCTCTGTTACAATTCAGTAACCACTTGTGCCTCTAAATCCAACTCTAGAAAAAAATGATATTACAATTATCATTTCTTTTTAGGTTGACTATTTTAATTCTTTATAATTCACTTCAACTTAAAAACACTGTCCACTTTTATTTAACACCATTTGACTGGGCAATACTTTGACATATGTGTTAAATAAATAGTAGTATAGCATAATCTAAAAGACAATAGATTCAAAACATCAAATCAAAGTCGGAATTGTATGGCAGGATTGGATCTTTTTATAGGTCTGAAGAGTATCATGAATTAGAATTCTTGAAAGTCGCGCAGATCATGTATATAACAGAATGATTGCTGTCTTAAAAATTATTGGACATCTTAGAATAGAAAACTTGGAATGGTTGAGCCTGTTTGGATGGCTTATTTATGACTACGGCCTATAAGTCAAGAGTCATAAGTTAGGATTTCTAAATTATGACTTTTGGCTTAAAAACAAGTGCTTATAAGCACTTGTTTATTTCAACCAAACACTAAGAAACTGCTTAAAAACTATTTTGACTTAAAAGCACCTAAAGGCTAAAACAATCCAAACAGGCTTTAAGTATAGCATTTCATCCATTCTTGTTGTCTCCTTCAAACAATTCATCCTGAGATACAATAATTTAAACAACACTCACTTGATGGTAAGTACTATCTTCTTTCATCGGTTTTCTGTTGCAGAGATAAGGATGTTGAGATGGATGTGGGGATATACTATCAGTTACAAGATGGATGTTAAGATGGACGTGTGGTTTGAGCATGTGCATAGGAGGTGCGCCGATGGCCCAATGACCAGGTGTGATATGTCTGTTGTAGGGGGTACTCGAAAAGGTAGAGATAGGCCAAAAAAAATATTGGGGAAAGGTGATTAGATAGGACTTGGCGCAACTTTATATTATCGAGGACATGACTCTACATAAGAAGGAGCGAAGATCGCGTATTAGGAGAGAAGGTTAGTAGGGGTTAGGTTTAGGCTTGTCAGTGCTTATCATAGTGTACTAGTAGTATCCTTGCAGTTCTTGTTACATGTTGTGTTTTATGTTTCAATTATCACACTATTTTGTTGTCATCATTGCTCCTCCTTATAGACTTAACACTACTTTTCTTATTAACTACTATGCTTTGTTCATTGTTTCTTCTCCTTTTACTTTGATTTGATGCACTTGAGCCAAGGGTCCTTCGGGAACCGCCTAGCTTGGAGGTAGCTGTAAGGTCTGCATACACCCTACTCTCCCTAGACCCCGCCTAGTGAGATGTCACTAGATATGTTGTTGTTTATTAGCAACTTTAACTATAACCTCAGCTCTATTTTATTGGATTGAGCATGATACAACTTATTTAGGCTGAATATTTTAAATGAAATCGGCAATACAATAAGCAAAAACACCATACTAAATATAGAACATGCAAAAACGCCAAACTGCTAAATGTGCAGAAGCAAGTTCAGATTACCAGAGTCATCTCACTACAAAAGCTCTGGAAACCCTTATCTATTCCACTTGACACCTGCTGAAAAACAAAGTTAAAAAGACACACACATAAATCAATCAACTTCAAATCAAAACAAGTAGTTAGCTAATAAAAATGCATTGAAAATCATCAATGCAATCTCCTTATGAGAACAACGACAACAAAACACCGATATTCAGACTAAGTTTAACTACTTACAGGATCTTCTATGGTCTCAACATTCTTTTCCTTCTTCTTTTTCTTCTTCTTTTCTTTCTTTTCCTTCTTCAAATCTGCAACAACTACAGCTTCACCACTTTCAGTTGAACACCCACGAAGCAAAGCTTTCTCAACAATTTTCAAGCTAAGATCTTCATTAGCTTCGGCATCATCATCATCATCTTCTTCTCTTCTCTTAATCCGCAATTTCTTAGGTTTCTTAATTTTTACCTCTGCTAATTCTTCTTCTGCATCTATAACATCTGATTTTGCTGATTTCTTCTCCTTCTTCTCACGCTTTCCCATTTTTTCACGGTGAAATTCCAATCGATTTGCGTAGGGTTTTAGGCGGAGAAGAAGGGAGAAGAGATAAACCCTAATTTCAAAATCCCCAATTAATAAGAATTCAAATAAGGAATGTTGGGGCTTCGAATTTTTAATGGGCTTTTGGAGTGATATTTGGAGTTTGGGCCAAGTTCACATATATAGTCACTTTTGAGGACTATTTAAGGCATAGCCAATTTTATTTTTTCAAGTCTAGACCGGGGTCGACAAGAGAGAGTTCCTCAGATGGTAAGAACCCCTCGTTTTTAATTCTAAAGTTGTAAATTTGAGTAATCAACCGAGCAAAAAAGATAGGAGATCCTAGGGAGGCGTAAAAAAAAAAGACCAAGGACAAAGCTTACTTGCGATGAAAAATTATACTTTTCAGAAGATATTAAAATATTATATAACTTTATGATGCAAATTGCTTCAATAGTACGAATAAAATGTGATAAATAAAGCAAAAGATTACTTGATAATGACTTAAATAAATAAAATAAATTTTGTGATGTCGATTGTTACTTAATCTCATTAAGGAGTATATCGTTTTAAATGATTTGAAACAATTTAATTTTAGATAATTTATTAATAAAGTTCAAAAAGTATTTAATTTTTTTCCATTTTTTTATTGGGATCAATTTCTTGATCATTTTTTTTCTCCCATGTTATGTTGAATAATATCACAATGACTTGAGATTGTTATACCCTTATATTCCCATTTTTCAAGTTGATAAACTTCATCAAATAATGTCAAAAGAAATTAAGGTTTTTTTTTTAATTAATGGGGAGGTTGAAATTTAAATTAAATATACAATTCAAAATATATATATATATATATATATATGAATTTAATAATTATTGAAAAAAAAATAAAACAATTATGTTCATTAATAATGGTAAAAATAATTTGTAATGGTTGATATAAGTGACTAGTAATGATGACGGTAATAATTATAGTGATGGAGATGGTTGTTTTGTGATAGTAAAATTAATTGATATTAGTAGTTGATTATATTGATGATGGTCACTGAAGAATGTGTAACAACTAACATATGTTGTATTCGGTGGCGCGTTTATTGTGACGGTGGAGGTGGTAAGAGATTGATCGGAGTGATAGTAGTGATTGATGGTGATAGTGGAGATAATAGTGACGATAACGACAATAATAATGACAATGAATACAATTATAATGATGAAGATGATAGGTGTGGTAGATACTGATAATAGTGGTTGACAGCAATAGTGATTGCTATTGGTGATTGTGGTAGAAGAGATAAGTGGAAAATGAATAAGTGATCGACGAAGATAATGATAATTGAAAATGATAGTGATATTCCTGATGACAACGTTGATGCTAGTCAATCATATCAAAATTCTTTTTAATGAATATTAAAATTTTGTTTAAGAGCTTAATAATCAAGACAAAATGAATAAAAAAAAATGCTTATATATATAAACAAATACACTTAATGACATAATATCTAAACCAGTTAAATTTAAATATTTGTTATGTACAAATAAATAAGGCCTAACACTAAATTAAAATTGGTCAAAATGCCATTAACAATTTTCTTTTGCATAATCCTGAAGATTGTATATCTTTTTTTTTTTTTTAACTTAATGCAAAATAGTAAAAATGCATATTTATTTTTGTTGTTCTTCATGTTTCATTAATTTATTATTTTTTAAAATTAATAAAATGTCTAGATGCATTGCATTATTGGCATATCTAACCAAAATTATAATTTGAATGACTCATCATATCATCCTTATGGAAAAGTTATCCAAATTTTAATACCATTTTTAACAATCTTAATTTTAATACCAATTTTAAGTAATATCTCAAATCAAACATGCGATAGTTAATTTCAAATTCTAATTTAGAATATAATCGCATCATAAAATCACTATAAAAAATATACAAAAAAAATGAATAAACACACGTATTATCTAGTCAATAAAAATAATAAATACACATATTATCTAGTCAATAAAAATAATAAATACAGAAAATTAATATTTTAGAAGACTGTATCTGAAAAAAATATTTTTTTTTCTTCTGATCAATTCAAATGTACCTTACGAGAGATATTACGAATTATATTATTCCATCCAAACTTTATTTGTAAAATTATATTAAGTATATGTCATTGTATATTTTAATCAAATATCAAATGCACTCAAAATAAATCTAATATTAATATATAAGCGTCAATAAGCAAGCAACTCACGGTTGACATGCTCAACTACTTGCTTTTACTATATCGTTTCTATTAAATATTTCTTCAGCTGCTTCAACTATGATTTCAACTGTGGTTTTACTATATCACCCTAATCAATTATTTTAAGTCACCTAAATATTAGAATTAGGATTAAATCAACAAAAATGATAAATTACGTCTTTCTTTTTAAATTGAACAACTAAAATTAAATAACTATTTTAATATCTTTCAATAATTATATTCGAGTAAAAAAAGGAAGTACTTTTAGAAAAATATAGTAATATAAATAAACCAAAAAGTTTATGCATATTACTTGAAATTATGTAAAAAGTACTAAACATCATAATAATTATCAATTTAAAAATTTAAAAGAGTCTCACATAAATTGAGACAAAAAGAATAACATATATTATTTAATATTTATGTAAAACGTACTATAAATTACAACAGCGAACAATTTAAAATACTTAAAAAATAAATAAAATTTTGATTGACTCTCAAAATTTTACATGTGCCATATAAATTGGAACAAAATAAGTGACATATATTATTTTAAAATAACATAAATAAAATGTACTATAAATCGCAATAATTAACAACTTCAATTATTTAAAAGTATATAAAAAATTATATAATAACAACAACATACTCAGTGAAATCTCATAAGTGGGGTATGGGGAGAATAAAATGTACGCAGACCTTAACACTATCTCATAGAGATAGAGAAACTGTTTTAAAAAAACTTTCGTCTCAAAATCAAGTCCCATATAACAAATGCTATAATAATAACAACAATAACAACATATCCAGTGAAATTTCACAAGTGAGGTTTGAGAAAGGTAAAATGTACGCAGACCTTACCACTACCTCATAGAGATAGAGAGACTGTTTCCGAAAAATCCTCGTCTCAAAATCAAGTTCTATATAAAAAAATCTATAACAACAACGACATATCCAGTGAAATATCACAAGTGAGGTCTGGAGAGGATAAAATGTATGCAAACCATACTACTTCATAGAGATAGAGAGACTGTTTCCAGGAAATCTTCGTCTCAAAGTCAAGTCCCATATAGAAAATTCTATAACAACAACAACAATAACAACACACCCAGTAAAATCTCACAAGTGGGGTCTGGGAGGATAAAATATACACAAATCTTACAACTACCTCGTAGAGATAAAAAGGCTGTATCCGAGAAATCTTCGTCTCAAAATCAAGTTCCATATAAAAAAATTCTATAAATATCATATAAATCAAAAAAAATAATCATATATTGAGTCTGTGCTAATACGAGTCTTTTGTAACTAGTAAATAGTTGAAAGTGAAAAAAAGGAAAAAAAAGGTGTAAAAATGTCAACTACCCAAAATACCCTCCTCCTCTTTTCCAAACAAGTGTTTTCTTTTAGCCAACTTCTGGCGATTTCCTATTTTACAATTGATCTCTCGATTTCACTTTCAGTTCGCTTCTCAAAATTACAGCAAAATTACCTCAAAATTCTCTTCAATTTCTTCACCAGATGACCATAATGACTCCTCCTCCTACCGATGTAAGTCTCAATACTTCTCGCTCGCTGTATGATTTTCTTGTCAGTACACACAGACATGTTCGTTTGGTTGTTTTCAATTTTTTTTTTTGAGTTTTAGTTTGTTTAATCATTGTAAATCAGTTTGGTGCTTTTTTCTGCTTGTGGGTTTTCGTTGATTTAGTTTTTAAGTTTATGTGTGTTGTTGTAGAGGGTATACAGACACGTATACATGCTCTATTGCTGGATTCAATTTTTATTGGAGTTTTAGTTTTCTGTTTTGAAATCAATTGGAAGGTGTTTTTGCTTATGGGCTTTCGTTGATTTTGTTTTTGATTATGTTGGGGTAGCAAGAAGATGAGGAGATGCTTGTTCCGCGTTCAGATTTGGTATTTGAAGGACCTCAGCCTATGGAAGGTAAATTTTGAAGTTTTTTATTTCTGGGTTTGTTTTAGTTTTTGTTATTATGACATTGTTAGGATTTTGGAGACATTGAAGTTGTGCATGTTCTGGGATTTGATGGTTCTCTTTGGGAAAATGTTGGCAAATAGAGAAATGCAAGGGAAAAGGGAACTAGAAGGAAGTAATTTATCTGTAATGTTACTAAGCAATTGATGGAATAATTTTTTTTGATAACCCTTGCACATTCCTTGACTAATTTCTCTGCCACCTTCGACTAGCTATAGATACTAGGTAACTCTACACAATAAGGCTAGGATAGATGGAAATAAATTACCTAGTGTTTTTGTCTCCAATTGGGATTTGGATATGAGACCTCACAGGTTTTGATCCACTTCACTGACCACTAGGCTGCACCTTTGGATCAATTGAGGGAATAGTTTTAGTTGGAAATTGTGTTTGCACCTTGTATTTTTATGGTTATTGAAATGCCCCGGGCGAATTTCACATTGATAAAATACATGAGAGATGCTGAGTATATAAGAAAGCAAGTCTTAGGACCTACCGACCCATTTTAAACTAGTGCATGCCTAGGTCCAAAGTGGAGAATATCGCTAGTGGCTACACTGGGCTGTGACAAATATGGTATCAAAGCCACTTTGCATGCAACCTTGAGCGATGGTGAGAGAAAGGAGTCCCTAAGTGGAGGTGTATGAAACACTATAGGCAGATCCCACATCAACAAAACATGGGAGAGATATGGGAGAGATGCTGGGTACATAAGGAAGCAAGCCTTAGACCCTAATGATGCGCTTTAAACCCGTCTGAGTCTGGGGCCAAAGCGGACAATATCACTAGTGAGCTGGAATGTGATAGTTATATATTGTTGGTAATGGTGAAATCTTGTCCTTAAAGAATTTAAGGGATAAGAAGATGGCAGCTTTCCTTGTAACTGTTTTGTTTGCTGGTTGTTGTATCTAAATGTGCTGGAATATATAATTTCAGTTCTTATTTTGTAGGATCATTGTGTTTTCACGATTTTTCTGATGACGTGTTTGATGAATGACATGAGGAAAAATTGAAGATTCTTTACCCTTTGCAGTATTTGTTTAAAGTTAAACCAGAGCCATTTTGTTGTTTCCAGGGTATCTTAACTTTTCTATTACATCTATAGTCTCCTTGGTCATCTATCTACTGAAGTGGTGTGGAAAATGCTCATGTAGCATATCGGCATTTGTTCCATGGATATGTCTTTGCAGATATGGGGACTGCAAAAGGATTACAGACTGCAGCTTAACCACAGCCTGCCAAATTTTATGATATTCAGCCATCAGTTGATTGATCACTATATCTTATGCTAATTTCTTGAGAATGGACTTTCAAGTTCTTTTTTTCTAATAGTTCCTCCTTAATTGCTTGTTAGCTCAAGCAGAAACAGGCAATGATGTGGAAAAGCAGCCACCAGAGGATCCTCAAACTTCAAGGTTTACTTGGAAGATAGATAACTTCTCTAGGTTGAATGTAAAGAAACTATACTCTGACCCTTTTGTTGTCGGTGGCTATAAATGGTATTGTTAATTTCTTCATGCTAATTGCAAGTTTAAAGCTACTTCCATAATCCCATGATGACCTCGTTTCTGCTGTTTTTGTTTTGCCAGGCGGATTTTAATTTTTCCCAAGGGGAACAATGTTGATTACCTGTCCATGTATTTGGATGTTGCTGATTCAGCTAGTTTACCTTATGGGTGGAGTAGATATGCACAGTTCAACTTGTCAATTATTAACCAAATTCATAACAAGTACTCCATCAGAAAAGGTACTTCAGTAAGAATCCAAAATTTTGATGGTCTCTAGCTGATAATAGAAAACCAGTTTCAGTTGTTTACTTTATGGCGTGCTTGTTGATCTTGTATTCTTTAGTATAACCTTGGCTGTTGGTTACCGTTGTATGCCATAAAAAAGGTGATATTTTATGCTCTTCAAAACACAGTGTCCAGTAGAATAATTTGGTTTTCGACCTCTTGGCTATGCTTTGTTGAGAAGGCAAGCATCATATTGTCTTTCTACTATGATTCATTTTAATGACAATTGTGAATACGTTTTGCCATGTATTTGGTGCAACCTGATCAGCTTAATGCACTTTTTCCCCTAAAGACGCAATTGCAATAAAAAAACTTGTTTTCCTAGTTGTTGTCAGTAGCTGCAAGAGTGGGGCCTGTTTGTTGATCACTTGACTAATATGACAAGGATTTACCTCTCAGTTTTTTGTCCCAATACTTTCATCCTGTGTTTTACTTCTAAATTGCTTGTTCTGGTTAGAAAATAAAAAATGGACAAATAAAGGAGTTTGAAACCCCCTTGTTTTTATTTTTCCTTGATGGTTTTTCAGATCTAAGCTTTTGCGGAACTATAAGGAGCTGAGTTCTAGTTGCAGTCTAATATTGTCAATTCTTACATGGTTGGTTTCTACCAGGTGTAGATAGAATATTCAATTTTACCCTAAAGCTGTACTTGAAGATACCTCTAGTTCCTTCGTAATAAAAAACTTAAAGAAACCCCTAGTTTAAACTGGTGGCTGAACTTCCATCTTGTCTCAAGTTAGGTTGGATGTTACGTCTTTGTTAAATTATGAGGTACTTCTGTACCATCAATCCTCTCTAATTACTTGTCACTTGCTGGAATTTTTCTTTTAAATAGGAAGATTTAAGTTCTATTCCTTGAAAATCCAAATGTTAAGTTTTATTAATTTAATGTATTCTTGCCTGCCACTACTGTTTCCATTTACTGCTGCTTTGTGGATTACTGCCATTTTTGCCTGCTGTGTGTAATTCTGTTGTGTAGAGCAGTGTACCCGATTTGGTTCCCTCCTTCAGAGGTAGAAGAAGCTTTCTGTCATTAGGAAGAGAAGAAGACTACAAGTGGTAGTGTAACTAATCCTTGAACAGAAATGATGTCTATTGGCTCTTCGTAAAGAACCTAAGAAATGAAGAGTCAAGAAAACGCAATGAAGCAAAACAACCAAATACATAGCCAAGCTAGTTCTGTTACTCTCTTAGCATTCCGTCTCCGTATTCGAAAGCATGTCAATGCAACCATAAGTTCTTCCTTTGCATTGTGTGCAAGTTAATACACAAAAAAAAAACAAACCAGCCCTTGTTTTAATGGGATATATTTTGGTCGAATTTCTTGAAGTGATGCTGTTGTAAGATAATAGAACAACTGCATCTCAGTTCCAAACAAGTTACGGTCGGGTATATGAGTCATATGAGTCCTCACTAACCATGTTTCTCCATTTAAGCTAACTCATATCATCATCATACTAAATAAAAATAAAAGTGAAACATAAGTTAAATATATATAAAGAAGATAATAATACTAGTAAAATTTCATTATATTTTTACTGACGTATAAATCTATGATAGGTCAAAATACTCCCAGAAAATAAATGTTTAAAACCAATGTATTAACAAGACCAAAACCTATTCCCAACTAGAAGACAACACCAATGTGACTTTTTTTCTTCCATTGTGCCCTATCTTTAACCAAATCCTCATTGATTCCAAGAAATTGTAGGTCTTTTGAGACAATTTCTTTCCATGTAATTTTGGGTCTACCTGAAATCTCTTTAACGCTAACAATCACCATAGTTTCATAATTACGAACTGGTGCATTTGTAGGTCGATGCAGGACATGACCAAACCATCTCAAACGACTCTCAAACAAACTTTTCTCATTTTATCCTCAATGTGTGCTACTTGTACCTTCTGCCGAATGTGGTAATTTTTTCTACCGATTGAAGCTATATTACGTGCTGAACAGAGCTCTTCATCATCTGGAATCAATTGATTCCTCAATTCCTAGCTCGAAGTATATACAGAGATGAACGAAAATTGTTTGGGGTTCGAGGCAAGATCAATTTCCCCTATTACGGAGTTCTTCAGCTTTAATATCAGAAATAAGGTCAACTTGTAGTATTGACTCATGCAAAGCTGCTTCTCTAAAGTTGGGAGTCCAATCACTCTCAGTGACAAAAAATAAGTTTGAAAGGCACGTTGCCTCCAGTTTGTGTGATTTATTAATGTCAGGCTGTTTCAGCTTAGCCCACCACTATTTGAAACTGTCATAGTTGCATTTATGGTGTAGTAGGTATATAAATGTTATTCTCTCCATGCTTTACAGAGACGCAACACCAATTCAATGCCAGAGAAAGTGATTGGGGTTTCACATCCTTTATGCCACTTGGTGAACTATATGATCCGAACAAAGGTTATCTTGTTGATGATACGTGTCTTGTTGATGCTGAAGTAGCTGTCCGAAAAATTGTTGACTATTGGTCATATGACTCAAAAAAAGAAACTGGCTTTGTTGGACTAAAGAACCAAGGAGCTACCTGTTATATGAACTCGCTTCTCCAAACTCTCTACCATATTCCTTACTTCAGGAAGGTCAGCTACCTCTTTCCAAGCTGATTATTAAATTTGTATTAATTGATTATGAATTTTAATTTTAAACTCAGGCTGTATACCACATGCCTACAACTGAAAATGATATGCCCTCCGCTAGTATCCCTCTAGCGTTACAAAGCTTATTCTATAAGCTCCAGTACAGTGACAACAGTGTAGCAACAAAGGAGTTGACAAAATCATTTGGATGGGACACATATGATTCTTTCTTGCAGCATGATGTGCAAGAGCTCAACCGTGTTCTCTGTGAAAAACTTGAAGAAAAAATGAAGGTAAATCAAACTTCAGTTGGTTATTGGTGCTTCGGTAATTTCAATTTGACATGATTACTCTTTTTCTGCTGCCAGGGAACTGTTGTGGAAGGCACTATACAACAGTTATTTGAGGGGCACCATATGAACTATATTGAGTGCATCAATGTGGACTACAAATCTACAAGAAAGGAGTCATTTTATGGTTTAGTAGATCAGACAAGCTCCTGATGTTGTCTTCTATAGCCATTTAAGTTTTGCACCTTATGGTGTTCTGTATATATTGTGTGTGGCAGATCTTCAGCTTGATGTCAAGGGCTGTGCTGATGTTTATGCTTCTTTTGATAAATATGTTGAAGTTGAACGTCTTGAGGGCGATAACAAGTACCATGCAGAACAATATGGTTTGCAGGTAAGGTAGCTCACTAGGCTTGCAGTCCCAAGTGCTCCTTTAGTTACTCTGGGCAAAGTTCGCAAAAGTTCCTATAAAATTAAGCTGCAAGGCTGCAACTACATTTTGCAACATTGTTTCACATTTCCCTTTATCTTCTCCAGTTGGTTGATCTGTTGAGGGTTAGGCTATTTTCCCTAGATTCACTTATCTAATGTTAATATTTGGTTGTTTCAGGATGCTAAGAAGGGTGTCTTATTCATTGATTTTCCCCCTGTCCTGCAGCTTCAGTTAAAGCGCTTTGAATATGATTTTTCAAGGGACACTATGGTAAAGGTCAGTTGTAACAAGGTTCAGCAAATTCCAGTTTTTTAATGGTCCAAAATATCTAATTTTCATGCTGAAGACTGTTCATCAGTTCTTATGCCCTGCAACTGGAAACATGGAGTGTACATAGTTTTAGAATTCAAACTTCAGGTTTCAATTACAGAAGAAGAATGTCAGATCACAAAATCACCCCAAAATAATGGGAAAGCACATTAGGACGGAAGATCAGTCAATCACAAAATAAAACAAAATTTGATCGGTCAGTCTGATGGATTGATCTTCTAGTGAAGTAAGTTAGGATTTTGCTCATCTAAAAAGCAAGCCGGTAGCAAGACATATATATATTTTTTTGGAGAAGGTAACAACTTGTATTCTATTCCAAAACAAAAGTCAAACCCTGCTACAACCTATGACAGGCTTCTAATTACAATTGTGGAAAGAAGCAGGAAGATCTTCAACCCTATATCAAAATTTACAAGGAACCTAAAACATCTTTAACTGATTCTAGATCTTCCATGTACTCCTGTTTACACCAAAAATGAAACAAAATTAGGCAGTTCATCTTAATCTTCTGAATGAGATTACTCTTGTCTTGGAAGCATCTGAGATTTCTTTCTTTCCACACTGACCACCAAATGCAGGCAGGAATGATTTTCCATCTCTCCTTATACCCAGTGATGCTTGCATAACTGCTCCATATCCTCAAAGTATGGGTAACTCTCCTCGGCATAACCCAGTTCATGCCCTTCAGATTGATGAAAATATTCCACTAAATGTTAGTAACTCAATAGTGAAGGAAGAGATGTGTGACAGTCTCTACTTCTTCACCACAGAGGAAGCACCTAGAACTCAATTGAATATTTCTCTTCATAAGGTTTTCCTGCGTCAAAACTGGCTGCTTTGCAAGAAGCCAAGTAAAACAAGACACTTTGTAGGGGATTTTAGTTTTACATATCAGCTTCCATGGCCGCCCATTTCTCTGACTGTTACAAGAGTTAAATTTCTTATAAGCTCTTGTGACACTGAAACTGTCATTGTGATCTTGCCATCCCAAATTATCCTGTGCATCAGTAGTTCCTTTGAATTGCCCCAAGACCTTGTGAAACTCCACCAACCTCTGGGTTTACCAGTCATTGAGAGATCTTCTAAATCTCAAATTCCACCCTTATATCTCTGCCACAGTGGCCTTTAGGGTGAAAATATCCGGGAACAAGGCTTTTAACAATCCTTGTTCTAGCCTTCTATCTTCCCAAAAAGAAGTCTTCCTACCATCACCTAATTTAGTACTGCAGTTTCTTCTGAGCTTTGGCCAGAGGTTCCTGATGGCTCTCCAGAGGCTTGATCCATAAGTGCTGGTGACCGTTTTAGTTATCCAGTGACCTCCAATTCATATTTGGTTTGCATTACATCTTTCCACAGTGATTGCTCATCGGAGGTGAATCTCCACAACCATTTCATCACGAGACACTGGTTATGAATTTATAAATTCCTTACCCCTATCCCCCCCTGCTTGTTTACTCTCAATCACAGTGTTCCACTTAACCAAGTGGAACTTCCTGGTTTCACTATTTCCTTCCCACAGAATGTAGCAAGACATATTTGTTCATAACGTAAAGTTGTCATTAGTAAAAGTTCTGTAGATAATGGTATAGATTTCTGTAAGAACAATAAAATAGATTTGATTAATCGTTTATTACCATCTATGTGATGACTCTCAGATGAAAATGATGGTTCCACTCAGATCTTTCTTTTTCATCTTCAATAAGTTTCGGTATATAAAGCCAGTTCTTGTTCTTGACATCAGTAGGTTAAATACCTTATGGTTTAATCATTGGAATTATGCCATGTTTTGTGAAATCTCGAGAAAATGAGTACTCATTGATTGCCAGTACTTTCATCTTGATGTTAATTTACTTAATGATGCTTGAAGAGTGTACCTTAGGGGGGGGGGGCGCTTATAAATCATTAAAGGTAGTATTCTTCTGTTAATCCTCTCGAGGGATAAATTAGTACTTCGCCATCAAAAGAGATAAGCAGCTTATATTTTGTGCTTTGAAGTGTAAGAAATGCTTTTATTTAATTTCTGCAGTATTCAGTTGTTACCCTCAATGATTTTCACAATTACAGCTTGTTTGGATGGTGGTTTTTGGTGGTGTGGTATGGTTAGTAAGAGAACCACGTTTGTTTTGATTGTTTCATTAATTATGTGGTATAGTATGGTTTTGTTTCATG
>JBCEWC010001434.1:0-41177 GCA_038996855.1 Solanum aculeatissimum
TGATTTATGATCATGTTCTCATGTTATGATAATGACTTGAATGTTGAGTATGATGTATGACTATGTGCTATGTGCAAGCATGTCTACCCTATTCTTATTTTGTCCCCATAGCATGAGTCCCAAGTCCCAAAACCCCTAGAATCTATGTGCTACATGTTTAGCTTCCATATTTCTGAACCGATGATGAGTGTAATGATACTATGATGGCTTGATCGAGGCCCTTCGGGTCCTCTTTCACCATGTCACATCTAGGCCCCCTATCTGGATCTTGACAAAAACACAGATCCCAATGACATCTATGGACAAATTTTGGTTGCTCATAATGCTCTTAAAGATAAACACAACATTGTGGAGATTGTTATATAGATCCGCTAATGGTAGTCCCGCAAACAACCCGTGATTCTACAGTATTTTGACCAATCCACTCGAAATGATAAACTTTGTGTCATTCAGTAGTGGGGGTAACACAATAGCTCCTGTAATGTCCATCGCCATAGGGTTAAGCCAATATTAATTCTATTGGTTTATTGCGGCTTGTAGACCCTGTGGTTGTGGATTCAACAGCAATAGATTTTCATCGTTTGGATTTAATGTTGCATTCACTGCATCACCAAAAACATTATTCGCATTGTCTTGGGCCATCCTCCTTAGTGTTATTTTGGTCTCTGAATCAAATTGATTCAAGTGATTTCCTCGGCTCCAAGTATTGTGTATACACTATATATGCACATAAAAGAAAAAACAACAAAATATAAAATTAGGAAAATAAGGATTAATCTCCTAAAATTACTTGAATTAACTAAGTCTAGTCGTATTCCCCGACAATGGTGCAAATATACTTGATGTCGCTCAAGCCACACCTTCTTTTTAAGGTAAACTGGTCGTTCTCAAGTAAATAACCTAACTAAGGTTAGGATTTGATCCCTCAGGGAATATGGTAGACTAAATAATTAATTCATTGTAAGTCGGGATGACTAAGCTACTTATCTCCCAAGAAAAGGGGGGTTTTGGAAAAGTAAAATTAACTAAACTAAATTAATGTAGGTGATGAGAAACCAATAGAAGAGCTAACTAGGGTAATATGTTCCCCATGAACCCCTAACTTGGTATTATCGGATAAATGCAACCTTTTCAAGCGTGTAGGTGTAGGATAATAAGTTTGGTTCATCTAAACCTTTAATCCAGCGAATAGGTAAATTTCATCTCAAAACTTGATATATCTCTGTGATGTGGCATTACTAATCCTTACTTTTTATCCCAGTACAACCTCCCCTTGATCTAGTTTGGTTGATTAGACGAGAACATCTTAATTGAATCTTATTCATTACTTCCTTGAGCTGGCAAGTAACACTAGGCGAGTTCTAACGTAGGACTCTGTTAAAAAGCAGTTAAAGTAAAGTGGATTAATTAATACAACCTAACACACCTTTCGAGAATTAAACAATATTCGATTTTACCTTGCTAGTTCGTTATGGTTCTCACAACCCTAGTTCTAGATTTAGCTATACATGATCAGTATAAATGCAAAAATTTTGAAGTAGAGTAGGATAATTAAGCACTTACATAGATGAATTAAGAATATGAAATTCAACTCTTAAATTTGAATTATAAGGTTGAATAAAGAACACACACTAATATTTTTCCTCTCAAAAAATAATGAATCCTAAGTGTATCCTCTAGAAACCTTGTTCAAACTTTCTGACTGCTGGGAACTTTATCAACAATAACCTAAAAATATATTTATAAGATTTAAAATACAAAACCAAAATGAGATAGGAAAACTATGTCGGCACCATCTACGAACAGGTTCATGATTCGTGCATCATTATATGACTCGTACATCGAGGTTTCATAGATTATAACTCAAATCTAGAGATTACTTCTATGAGACCTTTCCATAAGTCGTGTAAGATTCTAAATCCCGTGGGGGGTTTTATCTCATGACTTTTCAGAACTTCTCCACTTTTTGATCCTCAGGACATGACCACACTCTATGAATCGTGAATTAATCTATGACTCATCTGCTTCTCTCATAGAGTTTAACTCACAATGTCATCATTCATTGGAAATTGATACGAGACCCTATCTACAACTCGTGAACCTTTTCCTGACCCATAAAGGGTTCTATGGATCATCAAATTCTACTATTTCAGCTAACTTTGTCCAAAACTCATGCCAATACAAGAATTCTGCAAATAAACACAAAACATATTCAAACCTACTAACATCACGTTGAGAACACACAAAATTCTAAGTTTTAAGAATCAAAAGTACTTTATTTTGGCAGCACATCATCATGGATAGGCCCAAGGTTTGGGTCCAAACAAAAAAGGTATCATAGCACAAGGTTTGAAAGCAAACTAGGAAGTCTGACATGCCGCGTCAAGTAGAGGCTTATTCGTTGCTGTGAAGCGCACCACATTCATAAATAGGAGGCTATAAGACATTTTAGGAAGTATACCTTACTTTCTTCTTGTACTCTATGTCATTCCTTCAAAGCTTCTGTATTCTAATGATTATCCCTTGGTGTTTTCAAAAATGGCTCCATGACGTGCTCCATTGCCGAGGGGAAACAATGTTGATGCAAATAAAGTTTCTCTAGCTCCGTAGGTTCCTCAAGTCCCTCAAGAAGACTCGGTGTCTAATGATGAACTTAGGACCACAATCACGATGTTGGCTTAGGTAGTTGCTTCTCCTAAGACTGCCACTCCAGCTTTGAGGATAAAAGACTTTGCTAGAATGAATCCCTAGAGTTCCATGGTTCAAAGGTGGATGAGAATCCACAAGAGTTTGTTGATGAGATTACAAGATAGTGGAAATCATGAGAGTGTCTTCTAAGGAGATGGTCGGTTTGGCGGTATATCAACTTAAGGGTGTGGCTCAAGTATGGCATACTCAATGGAAGTCTGAAAGGGTTAAATAAAGGAACCATTGATTGGGACATGTTTAAAGCTGCTTTTCTGCATCGTTTCTTTCTAGTTGAACTATGGGAAGCTAAGTTTATGGAGTTTATGAATTTGAGGCAAGTGGGAATGAGTGTGAAGGAATATACCCTTTAGTTTACAAAATGTCCATGTTTGACCCTTCTTTGTTAGCCGATCCAAAGGCTCATATGAACAAGTCCATTTTGGGTGTGCGTCGATTTGGTGAAGATGGAATGTAAGGTTTCCATTCTTGTGAAGGAAATTGATATCTCTAGGCTCATAACGTATGGCGAACAAGTGAAGAGTGAGAAACTACAAAAGATGAGGTCAAGGGAGTCCAAGAGAGCTCTTCATGGTGGAGGGTTCCCCTATGCTATGGTGGTGGCCGATTCCAACAAGACCAAGGGTCTTCGAAGGGTGCCACTCAGAAGTTTGACAAAGAAAAAGAGGTCAATCCCAAAGCCCAAAGAGATATTGTGAGAGGTGGTATCAATCCTCCTAGGTGCTCTAAATGTGAGAGGAACCATGTTGGTCAATGCTTAAAGGGTACCAATGCATATTTTGGTTGTTGAAAGGTAGGTTACAAGATTGTTGACTGTCCCTATATGGATAACAAGGATAAAGGAGAGCGTCCACAAGGTCAAGTGGCTCAAAAGGGGCAAGTGCAACAAGGTGCCCAAGCTCAGGGTGGTGAGCCCTATGGTAATCGATTCTATGTTTTTCATGCTAGGAAAGAAGTTGATGAGGCTCCTGATGTGGTTAATGGTATGTTAAAAGTCTTTGAACGTGATATGTATGCCTTACTTGACCCTGGTGCCAATATGTCTTTTTTACTCCTTATGTTTCCATGAAATTTGATGTGCTTCCGGAAGTGGTTGCTAGCGCCTTATTCTGTTTATACTCCCATTGGTGAATCAATCCTAGCCAAGAAGGTCTATAGAAAATGCCATGTGTCAGTCCTGCAAAAGATCTTCCCATGTGATCTAGTTGACCTAGACATGACTGATTTTGCTGTTATTATTGGCATGGGTTGGTTGCATGCATCCTATGCTTCCATTGATTGTTGGACCTGTAAGGTCACATTCCAAGTTCCTAATGAGCCCATTCTTGAATGGAAAGGACCAATTCCATGTTCAAAGGAAAGTTTGTCTCTTATATGAAAGCAATGAAAATGACCTCTAAAGGTTGTTTATATCATGTTGTCCGAGTAATAGATGTTGAGTCTCATTTTCTCCTTCTTGATTCGATCCCCATAGCAAACACGTTTCCTAATGTCTTTCCTGATGATTTTTGCAGTCTTCCTCCCATAAGGGAAATTGATTTGGGTATTGATCTTTTACCCAACACCCAACCTATCTCCATACCTCCATATTGTATGGCCCCGATCAAATTAAAATAATTGAAGGAACAATTAAAGGATTTTCGTGATAAATGGTTTATAAGGCCTAGTGTGTCACCATAGGATGCTCCCGTATTGTTTGTAAAGAAAAAGGGTAGTTCACTTCGGAGGTGCATAGACTACAGGAAATTGAATAAGGTAACCATCAAAAATAATTATCCACTTCCTGATGACCAATTTGATAAACTTCAAGGTGCAATCTATTTTTCTAAGATTGATCTTCGGTCTAGATATCACCAATTAAAGATGAAGGATGATGATATTGCAAAGATAATATTCAGAAGGTGGTATTGTCATTTTGAACTTTTGGTTATGTCTTTTGGACTAACAAATGCCCCTACTGCTTTTATGGATTTGATTAATAGGATATTCAAACCATTCTTGGATATGTTTGTGGTGGTGCTCACAGATGATATTTTTGTTTATTCAAGAGATTTGAAAGATCATGAACACCATTTGAGGGTTGTGTTGCAAACTTTGAGAGATAAGAAACTCTTCGCAAAGTTTAGCAAATGTGAGTTTAAGCTAAGAGAAGTGGCTTTCCTTGGTCATATTATTTTGGGCGATGGTGTTAGAGTTGATCAAAAGAAACCAGAGGCGGTGAAGAATTGCCTAGACTATTGTCTCTATCTGACGTTAGAAGTTTTCTGGGTTTGTTGAGAGATGTTCCTCCATTGCTTCTCCATTGACTAGGTTGACCCAAAAGAAGATAAAATCCGAATGGTCCGAAGAATGTAAAAAGAGTTTCCAATTATTGATGGATCGTTTTACCTTAGCCTCTATTTTGAAATTGCCCCAAGGTTCGACAGGTTTTATGATGTATTGTGATACCTCGCATATTGGTTTGGGTTATGTATTGATGTAACATGGGAAGGTCATTGCTTATGCTTCAAGAGAGTTAAAGGTGCATGAAAAGAACTATCTGACGAACGATCTTGAGTGGTTGGCAGTTATATTTGCGTAAAATATTTGGTAACACTAACTCTACGGATTGCATGTTGAAATATTCACCGACCACAAGAGCTTCTAATATGTGTTTAGCAAATGGGACCTAAATCTAAGGCAGTTGAGATGGTTGGAATTTTTGAAATATTATGACATAAGTGTGATGTATCACCCAGGTAAAGCTAACGTTGTGGCCGACGGATTGAGTAGAGTGTATATGGGTAGCATGATATATGTTGAGAGTGCTAATAAAGAGTTGGTTAAAGAATTACACTATTTATCTTATTTGGGTGTGAGGGTGAACAATTTGAGTAGTTGTGAAATGTTGATACCAAATGGGAAAAAAGCATCTTTGACTGAGAAAGTTAAGGTGAAGCAAGATATGGATCCTTCATTGGTTGAGTTGAAGAAGTTAGTACTTGATAAGACGGTAGAAGTCTTTTCACAAGGAGGAGATAGAGTATTGCGTTATTAAGGACGATTATGTGTACCCGATGTGGATGGACTAAGGGAGAAGATACTTGATGAAGCTCATAATTCCAAGTACTTTATTCATCAAGGATCCACCAAAATGTATAGGGATTTAAGAGAAGTGTATTGGTAGAATTCCATGAAGAAAGACATAGCCAGGTATGTAATGGGATGTGCCAATTGTCAACAAATAAAGGTAGAACATCAAAGACCTAGCGATTTAATCCAAGATATTGACTACCTACTTGTAAATGGGAAGAAGTGAATATGGATTTTGTCATGGGTTTGTCAAAGACTAGAAAGAAATTCGACTCAATATGGGTGATTGAGGATAGAATTAAAAAAATAACTCACTTTTTGTCGATAAGGACTACTTATGGTGTTGAAGATTATGCTAAGGTATATATATTCATGATTTGGTGAAGTTGCATGGGGTGCCATTGTCCATCATATCGGATAGAGGTACCCAATTTACTTCTCATTTTTGAAAATTATTTCAAAAGAATCTTGGTACGAAGGTAAAGCTAAGGATTGCATTTCATCCTCAAATGGATGGACAAGCCAAACGGACCATTAAAATGTTGGAAGACATGTTGAGAGATTGCTTGATCGATTTCAAAGGAAGTTGGATGATCACCTACCTCTTATTGAGTTTGCCTACAATAATAGTGTAAGAACCCTTATTTTTGAAATGAAGAGTTCATTGGTAATTTTAACCATTAATAATTTTTATTAAAAGAATTAAAAAAATAGCAAAACCCTTTATTTTTGTTCTCTATCGTACACAACAGAAAAAAGAAAATTTGGGCAGCTTCTTTCGCTCTTTTCTTTGAGAAAACAACACACAACATCAAGGTGATTCGGAGAAGTTCATACACAGAATTAGCTTGATCTTTGCACTGCTATTTTGGGTGATAAAGTACAATATTTTCTTATTGTTGTGTGCTCTTGTTAGTTGAAAACATAATTATCAGTATTTTCACCAATTAAGTTTTAATAATGAGAATAAAAATACCTTTAATTTATATTCTAAGGTCTTAGGTATTAGGGTTTAACTATAAAATTGAAGATTTGGGATATTCGGACTTGAGTTTGATCAACGTAATTGATATCAATAATTAATATTTTTTTCATAGATTGAGCCAAGTAAGGATTGTTTCGGTTGGTGTTCTACGCGTGCAAGGTTGTGAAACTTGTCATTAATAAGGTAAGTGAAACTTTAAGCTTTAGTGTTTTCTTTTCAAATATACTTGAAAAAATATGTTTTCTATTCTTGGTGTATGTGTTGGGACAAACATATGCTTGATAGAATTGGGATTCTTTAATCAGCCCTAGATATGTTATTTTTTTTAGAAGAATATCAAATATTTTTATAAGTTATATGTGATGTGATGTTGGATATCCTTCTCCATTATTGTGATATGGTTACTATGGGCATACATAGCTTTCGTAATATGTTAGGAGCATACCCATGTTGTCATAATATGTTAGGAACTTTGTACACGCTGTCGTAGTATACTTTTAGAGCATTATACAAGTTGTCATGGACTTGTCGGGGTGATGGGTTGATCTCCTTCACTACCGTTTATGATACGTTTTGAGTTTGGATTGAACTGAGACATGTAGTTACCCTTTTGAACATTTGTTTGAACTTAAGGGCTTACTATGAAGTATATTCTTGTGTATATTATTTATGTGTATCCGTTATGCAGATGTATTTTATAACTCTTATTCCAGGGGTATTGAAGTAGCGAGTCGAGAATCTTACTGAGTTATATTTATATATAGCTCACTCCTTACTTTCATGTCAATATATATACTATTACAGAGGGTGAGACTTGTGGCTGATAAGTTTGTTCCCGTGGACTCTATTGTTGAGGTGAGCCTTCACATTATTCGTGGAGGCTACTATTTCAGCTCTATCTAGTATAGCTTATGTTTTTTTCTTGGAATTTACATACTCGACATTTGAACTCATGTCACTCTATTAGATGCTCCATGAACTTATTGTGGAATTTGGGCTAAAGGTATTTTGTTAAGTGACCTTTTCCTTTCGTAACTCAATATATGATTTTGGTTTGATAGTTATTCCATTTTTATGAGTACTGATGAGAGTTGGAGATGCATATATGGTATCTCTATGCTTTGATAATTTGGTTGTGTGTGTAGATGTTAGGTTCTCCAGACAGATAGTATTGACTAGTGTCAGTCACATCTAAGGGGTGTTTTGGGATGTGACAAAGTTGGTATCAGAGCCTAGGGTTTAAGTCCAGGGTCATGGAGTAGAGTTTGGTAGAATCTACATCATGGGTATGTAGGCGCCCATACTTATGACTTTGAGGCTACTAAACATTTAAGATGTATTCTCGTTTTCATTCTTTATTCGTACGTTGAGTTGAATCAAGTTTAACCTTTGAATATTTTTCACAGATGGCTAAGAGGCGTGGCTCTGACTCTGCTGTTCGATCTAATGCAATTGATTGACGTGGTGGAGGACATGGTATTTCCTTCAGTGGCAGCCAGGGTAGGTCTCATCCTACTAGGGCTCGGACCAAAGCATCTGATGCTACTCAATCAGGAGTTATAAATGGGGTATAGACTCGAGCTGCTGCCCCAGAGCAAGTGCAGGAACAAGTTGTTCAGGATGCTCCACAAATAGTACTAGCTACGACACCTACCATTGCTTTACCTACAGATGTCGTGATGAGTTTATTAAATGTGTTAGAAGCATTGGTGCCTAATTAGGGTGTAATCTCAGCTCCTCAGACTACAACATAAATGCATGTTCAATTGAATGTTGAGGCGACTCAGACACCACATTTATCCCCTCAACAAGTTGGTCATCCAGTTGCAACTTTAGGGAAACCAAAGATTTCAAGAGTTTCATGGACCTTAAGCCACCAGAGTTTGATGCAACCCTAGCTTCTATTAAGCCTCAGAAGTTTATTGATCATTGTGAAAAGATACTTACTACATTAGGGTTAAAGGAGACTCATGGTGTGGAAATTTACCACTTTTATGTTCTCAGGATCTCTAGAGGCATGGTGGACTTCTATTTAGAGAGGTAGATAAGCATGATCACCACCTATCACCTGGTTAGAGTTTTCAGCAATGTTTAAGGATAGATTTATTCCATTGAGCAAACAAGATGATATGAAATGTTGATTTCATGATTTTTGTCAGGGCAATATGATAGTTACAGAGTATGAAGCCAAATTCACTAAATTGTCTAGGTTTGTCCCATATTTTATTGCAGATCCAAGGAAGAAAGTGAGAAGATTTATGGATGGACTAGAGCACCGTTATCGTGGTTCTGTGATACGAGATATGTGAATTGGTACTTATTCAGATATGGTTGATACTTCTCTTCATTGTGAGTCCTATTAGGAGATGGAGAAAACTGAGCGAGAAAGAAAAAAGGCACATAATACAGGTGGATTTAGTGGTGCTACATATGGAGGCAAGAGTATATTTCATCGTGGGCAGTCTAGGCGTACTCAGTCAGAGTCAGTGGTGCAATCTTCAAAGAGTCGTTATCCAGCTAGACAGGGCCAACAATAGATGCAGAAGAAGAATGATAATTCCTTCCAATCCGAACAACATCCAAGGTGTTCTAATTGTGGTAGGAATCATAGTGGTCGTTATTTTGGTATTGGTGGTCCTTGTTTTACCTATAGTTAACGAGGTCATATTGCTAAATTTGGTCCCAAGGGAGATTCTGGTACTAGTCAAGCTACTACACAGGTGTAGAGGAATGTGGCAGATACTCAAGCTTAAATTCATCCAGCTAGGGCCTCTCCACAAGGTGCTCATGCACAGGGTCGACAGGGTGCACAGGCTGCTCAGGGAGCAGGTAGACCAGCGAGATTATTCGCTATGGCCAGAAAGGAAGTCGAGGGATCTAATGTTATAGTCACAAGTATTATTACTGTCAATTCTCATGTGGCATATGCTCTAATTGATCCTGGTTCTACGTAGTCGTATATATCCCTATCTTTGGCTATATCTTTAAAGCGACGAGTTGAGAATCTTAATGTGCCATATATGGTTATGAATCCAGTTGGGGAGAATTTATCAGCGGATATAGTATAAAGAGATTGTATAATATATGTGCAGGGCAAGGGCACAATAGTTGCTCTATTAGAGTTGTCGATGTCCGACTTCGATGTGATCATAGGCATGGATTGGTTAGCATCATGTTATTCTTTGGTCAATTTTTATGCTAAGCTGGTACATTTTAATTTCCCTGGAGAATCACCTTTAGTATGGAAAGGCATGACTCCTCTTACACGGGAAAAGATAATATCTTATGTAAAGGCACGTCGAATGATTAATCAGGGGTGCCTTGATTTTATTGCTACTGTCCGTGATACTCGGGGAAGGATATCACTACCAATAGTGTTCCAGTTGTGTGAGAATTTGTTGATGTGTTTCCAGAAGACTTATCTGGGCTACCTCCGATGAGAGAAATTGAGTTTAGCATTGATTTAGTGTCAGACACTCAATCTAACTCTATTCCTCCATATCGTATGGCTCCAGCTCAGTTAAGAGAATTAAAAGTCCAAATCCAAGAGCTACTAGATAAGGGGTTTATCAGGCCTAGTGTATCATGCTCATGTATTATTTGTGAAAAAGAAAGATGGCACGATAAGAATGTGTATCGACTAAAAGTAACAGAATAAGGTAACAATCAATAATAAATACTCGTTGTATCATATTGATGATCTATTTGATCAACTGCAGGGTGCTACTCACTTTTCCAAAATTGATCTGAGATCAGGTTATCATCAGCTGAGAATAAAGACCGAAGATATCTCAAAGACACCCTTTCAGACCAGGTATGGGCACTTTGAATTTTCAGTGATGTCTTTTGGATTGACTAATGCACCTGTAGCATTTATGGACCTCATGAACAGGGTATTCAAGCCATACTTAGACCAGTTTGTCATTGTATTCATTGATGATAATTTGGTCTACTCTCGATATGAGGCTAAGCATGAACATTATTTGAGAGTTGTATTGCAGACACTTAGAGAATGAAAGCTTTACGCTAAGTTCTCAAAATATGAGTTTTAGTTGAGAACAGATTCCTTTTTAGGACATGTGATGTCACGAGATGGGATTCAAGCTGATCCAAGAAAGATAGAAGTTGTTCAGGATTGCCCATGGCCTAATACTCCTACGGAGATACGCAATTTCTTGGGACTAGCTGGATATTATAGATGGTTTGTGTAGGATTTCTCAAGGATAGCCACTCTATTGACACGTTTAACTCAAAAAGGTGTGATTTTTCAATGGTCAGATGAATGTGAAAAGATTTTCTAGAAATTAAAGACTACATTGACTACAACTCCTATTTTGACCTTACCCGTGGCAGAAGGTGGTTTCACCATTTATTGTGATATGTCTAGAGTCAGGTTGGGTGGTGTCTTAATGCAGAATGGTAAACTGGTGGCATATGTTTCTCGAAAGTTAAAGATTCATGAGAAGAATTATCCGACACATGACTTAGAGTTGGCCGCCATTATATTTTCACTAAAAATCTGGTGTCACTATCTTTATGGCAAGCCGTGAGAAGTCTATACTGATCATAAAAGTTTTCAATACATATTTAAGCAAAGGGGTCTGATTTTGAGGCAACGAAGATGGTTGGAGCTACTTAAAGATTATGATCTTACTATTGTGTATCATCCTGAAAAGACGAATGTGGTAGAAGATGCTTTGAGTACGAAGTCTATGGACAACTTGGTCTGGATTGTTGTTGAAAATGACCTATGACTAGGGATATTCAGTCTTTATCCAATTAGGGAGTTTGAATTGATCATATGTTGCCTGACAGGTTTCTTGCAAGTATGATGGTACAATCATCCTTAGTTGAGGAAGCCAAGACTTGCCAATATAATGATCCCCAACTTTCTATATTATGAGATCGAGTGCAGGGTGGAGGAATGAAGTCATTCTTAATTGATAGCGAGGGCATCTTGCATCGACATGGTAGACTGTGTATTACCATGGTGGGTGAGGTAAAGAGACTAATACGAGAATAAGCTCATAGCTCGTGATACTCCATCCATCTAGGTGCTTCAAAGATGTATCAAGAATTGTGTGGTTTGTACTGGTGGAAATATATGAAGGCTGATGTTTTGAAGTATGTGACTAGTTGCTTGAATTGCCAACAAGTCAAATATGAACATCAAAAACCTGGGGGAGTAATGTAAAACTTTATTATCCCATAGTGGAAGTGGGAAAGGATTACTATGGGCTTTGTTATTGGGTTGTCAAATATTTTCAATAAGCACGACTCAGTTTGGGTGATTGTGGACAGACTCACAAAATCTGCCCATTTCATACCAGTTTGGGTTACTTATACTGTAAAGTAGCTAGCAGACATTTACCTTTGAGAGATAGTTTCTCTTCACAGAGTGCCTATTTCAATAATATCATATCGAGGTGCACATTTACTACTGAGTTTTGGAAGTCTTTACAGAAATCGTTGGGATCATAGGTTGAGCTGAGTACAACTTTTCATCCCCAAACTGATGGACAGTCTGAGCAGGTTATTCAGATCTTGGAGGACATGCTTAGAACTTGCATGATTGATTTTGCTGAACATTGGGATGACCTGTTGCCTTTGGCAGAGTTTGCTTATAATAATAGCTACCAATTGAGTATATAGATGGCACCGTATGAGGCTCTATATGATCAGAAGTGTCAATCACCAATTGGATGGTTTGAACCTAGTGAATCACAATTACTAAGTCAAGATTTCGTTTAGCAGGCCTTAAAGAAAGTTACAGTGATACGAGAACGGCTTCGGATAACACAAAGTAGACAAAAATCTTATGCAGATAAGAAAGTTTGTGATGTGGAGTTTTTGAAAGGAGAAAAGGTCTTTTTGAAAGTTTCTCCTATGAAAGGAGTAATGAGATTTGGTTACAAAGTTAAGTTGAGTCCTACATATGTTGGTCCTTATGAGATTTTAGATCTGATTGGATTGGTGGCATACCGACTTGTTTTACCACAAAGATTGTCTGTTGTACATCCTATATTTCATGTGTCCATGCTTCGACGGTATATTCATGATGATAGCCATAAGATTAATCTAGAGGATGTGGAGCTTGATGAGAATTTAGGATAAGAGAAAGGTATGATATCTATCCTGGATAGGCAAGTGCAAAAATTGAGGTCGCAAAAGATAGTTTTAGTGAAAATGTTATGGCGTAATCATCCAACCAAAGACGCTACTTGGGAGTCCGAGGCAGACATGCGAGAGAGATATCCTCACCTATTTAAAACTTCAGGTATGATTTTATATCGTTCGAGGACAAACGTTATTTTAAGCGGGGGGAAAATGTAATAACCCTAATTTTTTTAATGAAGGATTAATTGGTAATTTTAACCATTAATAATTTTCATTAAAAGAATTTAAAAAAATAGAAAAACCCTTCATTTTTGTACTCTATCGCACGCAACAAAGAAAAGAAAATTGGGGCAGCTTCTTTCGCTCTTTTCTTTGGAAATAATACACAATATCAAGGTGATTCAGAGAAGTTCATACACAAACCTAGCTTGATCTTTGCACCACTATTTTGGGTGATAAAGTGCAGGTATTTTCTTGTTATTTTGTGCTCTTGTTAGTTGAAAATATAATTATGAGTATATTTTCACCAATTAAGTTTTAACAGTGAGAATAAGAATACCTTTACTTTAATTTATAGTTTAAGGTATTAGGTATTAGGATTTAACTCTAAAATTGAAGATTTGGGATATTGGGACATGAGTTTGGTCAATGTAATTGATATCAATAATCAATATTTTTTTCATAGATTTTGCCGAGTAAGGGTTATTTTAGTAGGTGTTCTATGTGTGCAAGGTTGTGGAACTTGTCATTAATAAGGTAAGTGAGACTTTAAGCTTTAATGTTTGCTTTTCAAATATATTTTGAAAAATATATTTTCTATGCTTGGTGCATGTGTTGGGACAAGCATGTGCTTGATAGAATTGGGATTATTTAATCAGCCCTAGATATGTCATTTTTTTAGATGAATATCGAATATTTTTATAAGTTATATGAGATGTGATGTTGGATATCCTTCTTCATTATTGTGATATGGTTACTAGAGGCATAGCCATGCTGCCATAATATGTTAGGAGTTTTGTACACACTGTCGTAGTATACTTTTATTGCATTATACATGTTGTCATAGACCCATCGGGGTGATGGGTTGATCTCCTTCACTGTTGTTTATGACAACTTTTGAGGGTAGATTGAACTGAGACATGTAGTGACTCTTTTGAGTGTTTGTTTGAACTTAAAGGGCTTATTATGAAGTTTATTATTGTGTATATGATTTATGTGTATCCATTATGCAGATATATTTTATAACTATTTTCCAGGGTTATTAAAGTAGCGAGTCGAGGATTTTACTAGGTTATATTTATATATAGCTCACTCCTTACTTGCATGTCAATGCAGAGGGTGAGACTTGTGGCTGATAAGTTTGTTCACGTGGACTCTATTGCTGAGGTGAGCCTTTGCATTGGTCATGGAGGCTATTATTTCAACTCTATCTATTATAGCTCTTTTGTTTCTTGGAGTTTGCATGCCCGACATTTGAACTCATGTCACTCTATTAGATGCTCCATGAACTTATTGTGGGATTTGGGCTAGAGGTATTTTGTTAAGTGACCTTTATCTTTTGTAACTCGATATATGATTTTGGTTTGATAGTTATTCCATTTTTATGATAAGTGATGAGAGTTGGTGTTCCATATATGGTATCTCTATACTTTGATAATTTGAATGTATGTGTAGATGTTTAGTTCTCCCGACAGATAGCATTAGCAAGTGTCAATCACATCCAGGGGGTGTTTTGGAATGTGACAAATAGTTTCCATTCAAGCATTGGTATGGCTCCATTTGAAGTATTATATGGTAGGTGGTATAGATAACCGTGGGGATGGTTTGACATGGGAGAGATGTCCTTAATTGGAACATATTTTGTACCTGTGCTACGAAAAAGGTGAATGTCATAAGACAAAAATTGCAGGTTGCACAAAACCATCAAAATTCATATGTTGATGTAAGAAAAGAGAATTAGAGTTTAATGAGGGTGATTGGGTATATTTGAAAGTTTCCCAAATGAAAGGGGTGTTGCGTTTTGGTAAGAAAGGCAAATTGAGTCCTATATATGTGGGACCTTATGAGATAGCGAAAAAAGTTGGGAAGGTAGCCTATGAGTTATATTTGCCTATGGGATTAGCTATGATTCATCTGGTGTTCCATGTTTTGATGCTAAGGAAATGCATGGGTGATCCTAATGTTATTGTCCCATTAGATGATGTGACTGCCGAAGAAAACTTGACTTATGAAGAAGTAGTGATTGAGATCTTGGATCGACAAGTGAAGAAATTCAGGAACAAAGAGGTTGCATCCATCAAGGTGTTATGGAGGAACCAACAAAGTGAAAGTGTTACATGGGAGGCTGATGCGGATATGATGGAACGATACCCTTATATCTTTCCTTCTACTCAAGCTTAAGGTACTTAATATGATTTATTCCTTCAAAACTCTCACGAATATGTACCTATTTCTAAGTTGTATACATGCATGATCATGAAACTGTTTTAAATGATATTTCATGCATAAGTTTGATGATTTTATGAAAATGATGATTAAGTTGCATTTTGCATTTTACTATGATGATGACCATATTTCTACTCCATTCAAGCATAATTATGTCTCATTCGAGAAAGAATAGTCCCAAGGGGGAGATATTGTAACACCCCTTATGTTTATAAGCTTGGAAAAGTGTGAAGGCAGAAAACCCCTGAAGGTTTGATTTTTCGAGCCCATCTACAACCCGTAAAGTAATCCACGGGTTATAGGTGACCTCGTAGAAATTGCTAGGAAAGAATGGAAAATTGAGGGGTCACTGGAAGTCAACTTACGATGCAACAAATGATCCATGGAATTTTCAACGACCCATAAAATGGTCTCATAGAAAGAGGCCCAGAGGAACCCAAATATTTTCTAAGTATGGACTAACTCTACGAAGGACTCTATGGCTCGTTTGTGTTTCTACGAGCCATCTATGTACTCGTTGATAGGGAGAAGCAATTCCAGTAGCTTAACCTTTTTGACACCCTAGTCTATGAGACTGTTTACGAGTCATACATCGTTTCACGACCCGTAAGAGGGGTCTCATGGATGACTTCGATAGTCTTTTAATGAATGGTATTTTTTCACTTTTTCAATTCTCCTAAGTCCTAAGCTACATCGTTTTGGTCTTCTTAACTACCCTAAATAACCTAGTACCTATAAGAACTATTCTTAATTCATTCAAAGACTTTAATTCTCAATGTTTCTCTCAAAGGTTTTCAATATTTCTCTCTCTAAGTCAAGGGTTCCATTGAAGCCAAAGTTGAAGGTTAACTAAGGATTTTTTCCAGATTTCTCACCTCAATTTTAAGGAATCTACTTGAAGTATGTAGGACTACATTTATGGATTAGTTTCATCCATGAAGCCCAATCCAAAATCTTCTTTTTATCAAAATTTCATGATGATTGCTTATGGGCTTTTAAGCTATGATTCCTAATGCATGGATTGTGGTTTCTACATGATGATCAAAACAACTTATGCATGAATTATGATGAATTCTATGATGTATGTGATTTTTAAGCAAACGTATATGATTTTAAAGTATGCCTCATTAGGGCTTAATGATTTAATGGGGGTTCCTTTACTAATAATCCAAATCGATATAATTGCACATTTTCTCTACTAATTCTATCCAATTGCATGATTTTAACTCCATTGCTCATGAGCCCGCACTCAACCTTAGCCTCTTATGATAAAGCTATAAAGTCTCATGATTATGATTTCAAGCATGTAAAAGCATGATTTATGACAATGATGATGTTATGATGAAGAGGACAATGACAACCTTAAATGTGTAAGATGACAATGTTAAGGTGGGAATGTTTACCCACACTATGACGAAAGCAAAGTAAATGGACTATTCTGACGATATAATGTTTCATGGAAGCTATGATGACTATTTATGAATTACGAAATCATGAATGTAATGAAGTATGAACTATGTTGAAAGGTATACATATATATATATATGCATGATTTAAAATTATTCTATGGGATATGACTTAGCACCGAGAGAGCTTCGATACATACTATAGTCCCATAACTATGTTCCACCATAGGAATGATGTTTATGTTTGTATGTCTTAACGGTGTGCGAATGGATCCATATAGCTTCTAATGGACACTCACCATGCTAGGATAGAGCCTAAAGGGTGGGGTCAAAGTAATGATTCTCACCATGGTAAAATAAAGCCTATAGAGTGAGAATAGAGTCTATCTTGACAATGTAGACTCCTCTTAACTCGATAAGACTGAACATCGAGATTCCATGTAATAGTCTTTGTGGTCTTCTAAATGTTGGTTATGGTTTTATTCCCACATATGTATGTAATGATGTTTTATGGATTTTAATGTGTTTCCTCACATGATTTTAAATATGCATGCTCACGTATATTATACCTCATTCTATTGATGATGATTATGCATATTGATATTATTGTGATATCATTTATTTCATGGCATACCTATATACTTATTACATTCTATGTACTAACGCATGTTTCTTTATCTACATGACCCAAATCAAATAGGTACGGATGATGAGGAGGCCATTCCATTTTGTGGCTAGTTCCAGACATCGGACTTGAAGATTTATTAGTGAGTTTCCATACTCCGGAAACAGGTCCTATGATGTTTTCTTTTATCTTGAGACTTTATTTTTTATTTCTAATGTACATCTTGAGGGTGGGCTAGTGATCTATGTGCTAGTCCCCGCCAAGATCTATGATGTCGACATATACTTTGGACTATGGATGGATGTTCATCCCTATGGAAGCTTTGAGATTTTACGTTTATATACTTTCGCTTGCTTATTCTCTTATATATTGCTTATTTTACCTTATGAATACTTATGATATGAGCGTGAGGTTTGGGTGGGATGCCTTCGGGTGTCACATTTATTGTGTCACAGCTAGGCCCTATGTTTGGGTCATGACAGCCATATTTCCCGGCAATGACAATAAAATTTTGATGTCGCCCAAACTACACCTCCACATAGAGGATAAGTGATCATTGTCAAAATATATAACCTAATCGAGATTAGGGTCGATCCCATGGAATATGGTTAGATCTAGAGTAATTAGAAGTAATTTGAGTTGAATTAACCTACTTATCTCTCGAAAGTGGGGGATTTTTATAATTGCAATAAGTAAACCTAAACTAGAAGCAAGTGTTATGAATTCAGTGAGATAAGTAACTAGGGTATTGTGTTCTCCATGAATTCCTAACTTAGTATCACCAGATAATCATAATCGTTTCTAGTATGTAGCATACAGAACGGTAAGTTAAGTTTACCAAACCCTTTGATTCAAGCAAGAGGTAAATTTCACTATGTGATTTGATCCATCCCCGCAGTGTGACAATACTACCCTTACCTTTTATTCCAATACAACCTCCCTTTGATCTAGTTTAGTTGATTAGACGAGAGGGATCACATAGAATCCTATTAACTATCTCTTTTTTCCATTCGTTACCACCTTGATCCAGTTGATAAGAATTAGGGAAAGTTCTAACGTTGTCCACCATTAAAAAACATTCACATCGAAGGGTATAATTAAAACATGCATGCATATTTTCCATGAATTATGGATTATCCAGTTTTACCTTGTTAGTTTTTTATGGTTCCTACAACCCTAGTTGTGAACTTAGCTATGCAAAATCATTGTAGATGAAGAAATCATGTTAAAAATAGCATAATTAAACACGTACAATGATGAATTTAAAAATAAGAAATTTGAATTCTCCACAAGAAATCACAATGTAATAATCACAAACTATGAGTTCTCAAAATATTTATCTCTCCTGTCGTGTGTCTCTCTACTATTTTTCTATATCTGGTATGTCCTTTCTTCTAAAAAATCTAAATACCTATTTATAATAACTAAAATACAAATCAAAATAAAATAGAAAAATTAGATTCGGTAGCTTCTACGGACTGGGTTATGGGTCGTATAAGGAACCACGACCCATACTAGGGCTTCGTACTTTGCATCTTCCAAAAAATAAATTCAATTCCGTGAGACTTTTTTATAGGTCGTCCTTTGACTTATGGCCCGTGGAGGGTTTCGTCTGACAGTTTCTCTGAAAATCACCAAAGTCTGATCCTCCAGGAATGACACCAATCCATGACTCATAAGCAATTCTATGGCTCGTTTGACAGCCTGTAGATGTAACTCTTGAAAATTGGCCCTTAATTAGATCTCACTAACAAAACCAACCTACAACTCGTGGAATGAACCACGACCCATAGAGTTATCCGTAAATCACCAAAAACTTCAGTTATGTAGCATTTTGCCCAAAATCATGTTGAATCCTATAATTCTGTAAAATAAACATAAAAACATGTCAAACCCACTAAAATCTCTTTGAGAACATACAAAATTTCAAGTTTTAAGCATTAAAAGGTTATACTTTGGCAACACATCACTCAGCAAGGAGATCTAAATGCAAGTAAAAAATATTGAACAAAATATTCCTAATACACCAACCACATCCGAACTACACATCTGCACTCAAAAAATGTCCTATGCAAAATTAACAATATAGGTATAGATAAACTACACAACTAATATTCTCAACAGTTGCCACAAGTTATACATCAGATATACAATAATATCTTAATATATAGCTCGGTTATAAAACAGATATCTCAAGATAGTTTCATATACTCAATAGGTATAGTCTAGTCATAATCATCTCATAATCCAATCTCTATAACCAAATCAAGTCACAATCACAAGGTACAATGATATGAAATATAATGAAATGAATTAATTCAATGTCAAGTAATCATGATGCATGTATGTCCTACCATACACACCTGTTGATATAATCTGTTCGAAACCCATGGGGGATATATCTGTCCATGTACCTGCCTTAGATCAAGAGGCTCGTCCCCTAAATAATCAATGTCATATGACACGACTTGTGTGGCCTATCTTCTATTTTATATCAACGTCACATGCCACGGCTCGTGTGGCTCATCCCCTATTTTATATTATATCAATGGAACTCAGTCAAAGATGCACAACAAGAACACATTCATATGATGTAATAATGAGGTGTGCATGCAAGAGTCCACATTACAACAAATATATCAATTCAAGTCAATTATCGTAATATACAATGTATAATGATCGATCTGATTCAAGTCAAATATCATAATATATCTAAAATGTTTTCCACGAACAAGCACAACATGATCGACAATCCACATTCGTATATCACAAGGGATTCCCAATATCAAATCACAAGTCAATACATATCAATCTCTAACATTCACTTTCACATCATAATGAAAATTCTCAATTTAAATCGAATTCTCACAATTTACCATGTTCTGTTTAGTAAATCAATAATTACACAATCATTCTAATTCACAAACAAGAAAATATAGTGTTCAAGTAAGCTTAACAAGGTTTGAGGATCCACTTGTCTCAATCAATAGCCAAGTCAAGCAAAGGTCAGAGCTTTCCCCATTGAATTTGCATCCGAAACATAACAATCTAGTCAAATATAGATTCATAATCCCAATACGAGTCAATGACACTAAAAACATGCCATTCAGGAGAGAAGGAAAAAATGGTCCAATAATCTCATACAAAAAAAGATCCTTGGAATATGAAAAATCTTACATGAAAATGTTCCCTAAGTAATAAGGAATCTATTGGTGAAAATCATTTCAAAAAAAGAGTTAGAATGAAATCACAATCACCATATTCTATCAAAATTCAATGCCCAAGAACACCCCAATTCCTCCAATTAAAATCCATAATTTTCATGTCAAAGTCACAGATTAATCGATGAAAATTAAAAATATAAGTCAAAAACACATTACCTAAAAGCCTTGTATTGAAAACCTTTTTAGAAATCTCTCCAAAATCAAAGTTAGAATATTGAAAATGGTGAAAAATTGATGAAACTCGTCACTTTAAAATTCAATACTATTTTAAGAACTTTAACACTACGCGAACACGGAGGTCTCACTTCGAACAACTACGTGAACGATGATAGGGATCCGTGAACGCAGAGGTCACAGAGTACAGACCTCTACAAATACGATTCTCAATCCCATGAACGTGGAGTACAAGCATGGTTGCACCAGATTTCAGAAAATTAGCTATTTTTAAGAACTCGAAATGGACCTCCGGGGTTTGTTTAGAATCCGATGCACACATGCCAAATATGTAACTCTACCAGAAATGATGTTCCGGACTCAATGAAATTATCAAAATTTAATTTTGAGGTCTCCTTGATTCAAAATCGATAAAAGCTCATTTAAACTAGTCAAAAGTTTAAATGCCTAAAATGACCTCATAAACTATAAAAATTACAACAAGACTATTTCTGGTGTTAGTTTCACCATTTGAAATCACTGGAACTATCAAAATTTTGATTAGAGCTTTCGAACTCAGAATATTGATCGAAGTCAAACGAGGATTCAAATTCAACTAAAAAAATAACTTTAGGTCTAAAATCTTTGTTCTAATTCCAAATTTAGTCTTGTAAGTTCTGCTAGATCAGATTTTGTATTCCAAAGCTAATGGAAATAAAAGATGAGACCCATGTGATCTCTTATCAATCTGTTGAGTTGGGTTCAGATTTGTCCTTTGAGGAGAAGCCTATAGCTATATTGGATAGGCAGGTCCAGAGATTGTGATCCAAATAGATATCTTCTATGAAAGTTCAGTGGTGACACCATTTTGTTAATGAGGCTACTTGGGAGTTGGAGTCTTTCATGCGGGAAATATATCCTAAGCCTTTTTGAGGCTTCACAAACTCCTTTTTTCCTTTATGTTTGAGGACAAACATTATTTTTAGTGGTAAATGATGTAATGACCTAGTTGGTCATTTTTGGCCTTATTTGTGAAAATTATTATTTTACCCTTCTGTAAGTTGGTCTGGGCCTATTTTGAACTATTTGAATGGTTGAAACTGAAATTCCAAGTTTTTTAAATGGAAAATATGCATTCTGGCACTTTTTGGAAGCTTAAGTTATTGTAGAGTGAGTTATTGTACCATTATGATTTTTTGGTATTGGATCGAGGATCTGTCTATTTCATTAGCTCTGGATGTTGAAACTGAACTATGAGAAGTTACATAATTGAATTCGGAGTTATAATGAGGTTTTTAGTCCCAAAGTTGTGATTTTAGTTGTTTTCAAAACCTAAATTTGGCTATGATCAACATTTAGAGTTCAGAAGCTCGGATTGGAATTTTGATAGTTCTAGTAGTTCTGGATGGTAAAACTAATGCTAGAAATGGTCTAGAAATAATTTTTGAAGTTGTCGAGGCAGTTTTGGTATTTTGAATCTTAAACTAGTTTATATGACTTGAATTGGTAAATGTGTTGTGGGGGCCTTAAAATTGATTTCTGATAATTTTGTTGTGTTCAGATCACTATTTCTAGTATGGATACATATAAAGTTTATGTAATTCGGATTCCTGATGAGTTTCGAGGGTTTGTTCCGAGTAGGGAATTAGACTTGGTTTTGTTGGTTTTTGTTGAAATCTAGTGCAGGTCATTTTCTTCTCTACGTTCGCGGAGAAGCCTCCGCGTTCATGGAGGTTTGGGTCTTGTTACACTCCTCGTTCATGGGATGGGCTCCGTGTTCACGGAGCACAGGAGTGTACGACCCTCCCCTTCTGCTAACACTCTACATTTGTGGGATGGGCTCCACAATCGCAAATGACTTTTTGGTCATTCTCCTCTGTATCCGCGGAACCCTATCTGTGATCACGGAGTAGTTTTTATACCTGGACAGTTTTAAACTAGTGAAACACCATTTTTAGCCATTTTCACAAACCTTAAGCTTTTGGGGGCGACTTTGGAAGAAGATATTTGAAGGATTTTGCTGGGTATGTATTTTTAACATTGCATTAATCATTTTCCTTAAGTTTTATCTTGATTTCATCCTAAAATTGATGATTTTCAATGTCTAAAATTGGGAATTTTTAGACTATGATTTCTTAATTTTTAATGATGATTTGTCTTTCGATTCAATTTTGATTTTAGTGGGATTCTCACCCATGAACTCCATTTTTCGTATAGAACTTGATTTTAAAGTCAATTTCTAGATTTGAAACTTTTGAATTTTAGCCCTAAAATTGGTCATTTTGTCCCTAAACCTAATTCATGCCAAAATAGGTATCAAAATGCTCCTCTTGATGTGTAGTATCTGATTTTGATAGTGATTGATCGATTTGAGGATTGTTTGGAGGTTTGAGAAGATCAAAAGCTTATCCTAGTGCGGTTTCGACATTGAAGTAGGTTAGGCTAAGCTTATTGGAATTGTATTTGAGTTATTAATCATGTTTATGTGGTAATTTCTAGATATAGACTGATTCGTGAGTAATTATATTGATGGGATAAGATATTGATGGAAATATGATTCTGGTTAAGTTAAATTCTGAGTAATGATTATTCTATTGTAAATCTGAGATGTAAACTTGTGGATTAAAATCCTGTCAGAGGTCATTGTATTAGTCTGAGACTTGTGATATTGTTTTGGGAAGTATTATGATAACTTGTTTGATTGTGAGGTATCGTTGATAATTATACTTGTATCTTTGGGACTAGTAAGGTCCAGTTTATGTGGTATATATGATCTTTGGGTATAATTACAATTTATATGCATCTTGAGGACGAGTAAGGTCCTATACTGGTGAATTGGTGATATACTTAATGCTTAGATATAATGAGGATGGATCTATATTGTGGGCACGAGTGAGGCCCAGTACCTTTAGTATAATTGATCATTATATGGTTATGGTTATCTATGACATTATGATAGATTGTGATACTTGATATTAGTTCTTGCTATGTAAGACTTATACTATATAACTCTTATTATGAGGTCATCATATTTATGCACATAATTGAGTGGACATTACTATTTTGTGTTTGTGTCATGTTGCATTGTACCACCCCTTGACTCGAGTAGGAGGCAAAAGTAATATGCTTCATTATTGTACTACCACCTTAACCCAAGTAGGAGGCAAGGTTTAGATTTATACTTTATAATCCCTTGATCGTGACTAGGTGGCAAGAATGAGACATTGTAATTCCCCTTGACCATGAGTAGGTGACAAGGATGAAATATTGTAATACCTTTGATCACGAGCAGGTGGCAAGGTTGTGAGGCACTTGATGCACGATTGGATGATATTTCATATATTGTGTTTACATTGTTTATGGTGTTGTACTACTGGACATGTGGGAGATCTCATAAGTCTTATTGTATATGTTTATTGTGTACTAACCCTTTTGGATGCAGGTGTAGGATTCTTCGTTATTGCATTACTTGTTTGATTTCTCTTACTCAGATGGTTGAACCTACTTGGTACATTTTGATGTAATCAACCCTGCTTTGTTTTCTCCCTACAAATCGAGCACAGGGACCCGGACATGGTAGTTGATTCACTCTTGTTGAGCACTACCTGCATCCATCCAGATCTAATCGGTGAGGCTCAAACTTCGAGTCGTTGTGGATCTTTGGAATTATATTTATTGCTTTCCTTTAGACTCTATATCAGACATTATGAGACATCCTTGTATTTCTTTTTGAGAGAGTTGTATTTACTGTTCCGCATGGTTATAGATGCTCTTGTACTCATAACTCCAGGTTTTAGGAGATTTGATGTTATGTTATAATGGTTTCTGCTTTAATTTATTCTTCCTTAGTCGCAATCCATTTTTGGTTCATGATTCGTTTGTTGATAGAAAGCCCAGATATTTTCTAAGTTTCTGAAAGTTAACAGGATGGAGGAGTCTATGACCCATAGTCCAATTTAAGAGCCATAGAAAGCTACTTGTACATGGAAGACAATTTTTGAACAAGGCAGTCTATGAAGCCATTCCATGAGTCATAAACAGAGTCACAACCCATACACCAGCTCGTGAAAGGTCCCAAATCCAATTTTCCTAATTAATTTAGGATTTGATTTTTTTTAATTATAAATAGGGTTTTAGGTATTTTTCGTTGTACATAACTTTAGAATACACATTATTGCTTTCTTTTTTATTGTTCTTGGAGACTTTGAGTGGATACTTTTGTACTTATTTTGGAATCTTGATCTTGCTATTTACGTGGAGATTTTAGATTTTACGTTCTTCAATTCTTCATTGTAAGTATTTAATTATGCAAACATATAATATATTTCTTCTTCTACAACGAATATGAGTAACTAAATCCACAACTAGGATTGTGAAACTATGAAGAAATAACAAAGTAAAAACCAAATAACTGTAATACATGGAAATTATGCATGCATGTATTATTTACTTCTTCGTTTTGAATGCTTTTTAACGGTGGCCTACGTCAGAACTCACCTTATTCTTACTTGCTAGCCCAAAGGAATAATTAATGGGAAAAGGGTAAATAACAAGATTCGACGTTAGCACACTCGTCTAATCAACTTGAATGGCCCAAGGGATAGTTGTACTGGGACAAGGGTAAGGGTTAGTAATGCGACACCCGTAGATAGCCCAAGCTTCATGGTAAAATTTACGTAGTTACCGGCCCAAGGAATTATTTTAACATAACTTACAAGTTCTACATGATACACACTAAAAAATGTTACGATCATTAGGTTATACAACATTAGGAATTCAAGGAAAACACAATACTCTAATTACTTCTCTCACTGAATCAGTAATACTTGAATTGAATATTATTCTTAGTTAGGTTTGAACAATTTCTTTTACATCAAAACCCCACTTTCTTGAAGTAAGTCCATTATTTCTTTGAAATTGTTTTAATTACTCCTAGACTAGACCGTATTCCTCGTGGGATCGCTCCTAACTATTGTTAGATTCTATATTTGAAACAGTGACCGCTTATACCTTAATTGGGAGGTGTAATTTGGGCGTGATCAAATTTTGGCGCTGTTATTGGGGAATAAGGCTTTTAGATTAGTTTAATTAGGGTGATTAGATAGTTAAACCTTATTTCCTTATTTTATGTATTTTTATTATTTTTGTTTCTTTTTTAATATACAGGTGTAGTGTATGCCCAATACTCATAGTCGAGGCAATCCCTTGACTCCATTTGATCCTGAGATATAAAGAACGTTGCACAGAATGGCTTAAGACAATGGCAATAATGCTATAAACAATGCACTCAACTTGAATAATAAAAAACTACCACCACCACTAGTGGCAGAGAATCAACCTTCGCAAGATCAACAAACAGTAACAAATGGGTGGAATCCATACAGACTTGATCCTACAGTAGTGGATGTCACTGGATCAATCGTGCTACCTACTCCTCCAGAAGATACTCAGTTTGTCAAGTCTAGTGGGTTACTACAAATTTTGCAGCATAGAGTATTGTTCTCGAGCTTACCATTAGAGAATCTACATAACCATCTACATAATGTTGTCTTCGTCTGTAAGAGTACAATGAGAAATCAAAATCTATCCATAGATATCGTTGGGCTATGTTCCTTCCCATTATCTCTCATAGATGAAGCCATAGTATGGTTATCTTAGCTTCTTCAGACTCTATTACTACATAGGTAGAAATGCAGAAAGCCATTTTTGAGAGGTACTTTCCCAAGTCAAAGAAGTTGAAGCTCAAGGATCGTATCAACAACTTTGAGCAAATATCGGGTGATTCCTTAAGTGCTACTTCAGAGCATTTTACCAAATACTTGAGAAATGTTCCAAACCATAAAATTGCTGATGATTCCTTAATAGAGATCTTCTATCGAGCATTGGATAATAAATACAAAGGGGTAGTTGACACCATAACTAGAAGATCATTCTTGGATTGACTTTTTATGGATGTGGCTCAATGACTGGAGAAGGTGGCAAAGACTAATCGTGCATGGGCATGAAAGAATTAATGACAACAAAACATTTTTTCTCAGTTAGTACAAATCTGGAGCAAGCTAAGATAAATGAATATGTTCTACAAGAGTTAGCTCAGATCAGTATTAATATTAGGTTGTTGATGAAGTAAAACCAGGAATGGGTGAATGCAATCAGTCATGAACCACCAATAACACCCATTTATAAAGAGTCATGTTATGAGGAAGGTACTTGTTTTGTGACAAATCAGATAGGGGATTTTTTGGACCAATGCCCAAGGTCCCAATCAAGACTATTGGCACCAAGGTGAAGGAAATCAAGGTCGGAACTACAATAAAGATACTACATACAGGGACAACAACCAAGACGAATACTATGATATAAATAGAGGACATTAATGAGATGGTGATTGGGTTAGCAGAAATAGATATAAAAATGGACCATATGTTCCAACATAAAATTATGAATCTAGGGTTGGTAGTTCAAGAATTGAAGAGATGTTTGATAAGTTATTGAAGAAGGCAGATGCACAAGATGAGACCTTAAAAGGGATGAAAGTTGATATATTAGGGATTAACCAGAAGATTGAGTCTCATTTAATGGCTATTAAATAATTAGAGTAGTAATTCGGTCAAATGTCAACATAATTAAATCAACGCCAGAAAGGTACACTACCAAACAACATGGTACAAAATCCTAAGAATGATGGGCAGTGCATGGAAGTGACTACACAAGGTAGTAAGCAGACAATTTACCCACCAATATCAGTAGTTAATGATGCGATTTGTGAGGAGATGCAAGAAAATAAGGATACAAAGATTAGAGATGATAAGGCAAAGGATGTTGTGGGTGATGACGTGGTGACACCGAAAAAGCTGATACCTATACCTAGGCCACCACTACCTTTTCATCAGAGGCTCAAAAAGTAGAATCAGGAGGAGAAGTTTCAGAATTTTATCTCAATGTTGAAGCAATTGTCTATCAATCTCTCTCATTGATGCATTGGAGCACATGCTTGGGTATGATATGTTCATGAAGGACCTAGTGATGAAGAAGATAACGATGAGTCAAGAGCTTACTCATGACCATCACCATTGAAGATCTATTACGACAAGTTACTTGGTGCAAAACAAGAAGGATCCCGGGGCATTCATCTTACCTTGCACCATTGGAATCTTTAACTTTGCAAAGGTGTTATATGATTTAAAAGCTAGCATCAGCCTAATATCTTTTGTAATATTGAAACAATTGGGCTTGGGAGCCCCCACGTCAACTACAATGAGGTTGTTGATGGCAGACAGGATGATAAAAAAGCTTATGGGGATACTTCATGATGTTCTAATCTGAGCTGAAAATTTCATATTCCTCGCAGACTTCGTGATACTTGATTGTGAGGTTGACTTTGACATCTTAATCATCTTGGGAAGACTTTTCCTAGCCACTGAGTGAGCACTAGTGGACATGGGGCTAGGCCAACTCAAGTTTAGATTGAACAATGAAGAAATCATCTTCAATTTTTACCAGTCTATGAAGAGACCTGATGATTTGAAAGTTGTATCTATTATTGAAAGTATTGATGAAGTGCAACTAGAGGTACCAACAAAAGAAAGGTTAGGTGTCGTAGCTCTTGAGTCTGTATTGATGAATTTTGAAAGTGATGGCATCCCAAATTATGATGAGATGGTAAAGGCACTTGGATCACATGGTTTCCATAGCCAACAACTCAAGCTTGAGTTAGATTTGAAAAACTGCGAGTCACCACCTACTACACCATCCATTGAAGAGCCACTAGTGTTTGGAGTTGGAAGTATCTTCCATCCCACTTAAGATATGCGTTTTTAGGAACTAACAACATTTTGCCTATGAATGTTGTTGCATATCTTAATGACGAACAGGTGGAGGCATTGATTTCTATTCTCAAAAGATTCAAAAGTACTATTGGGTGGATAATTGCAGACATCATTGGCTTTGCATTTGACATCTGCACTCACAAGATTCAACTTGTCAAAAAGTACAAACTAAGCATTGAGCACCAAAGACATCTCAACCCACCAATGTAAGAGGTTGTACACAAAGAGATCATAAAGTGATTGCATGCAGGTGTGATATATTTTATCACAGATAGTGAATGAATGAGTTTGGTCTAGTTTTTTCAAAAAAGGGAGGTATTACTATGGTTCCTAATGCTAGAAATGTGTTTATTCCCATGAGGCAAGTCATAGGTTGGAGGGTTTGTATGGACTATCGAAAACTCAATGCTTCGATAGAGAAAGATCATTTCCCTATGTCGTTCATAGACTAGATGCTAGATCGCTTGGCAAGAAAAGGTTGGTACTATTTGCTTGATGGTTATTCGGCCTATAATCATTTTTACATTGTTTTAGAGGAATAGGAGAAGAAAACTTTTACATGCCCTTATGGCACCTTTGCATTCAATAGGATGTCATTTGGATTGTGTAATGTACCAGCTATATTCCAGAGATGCATAATGTCTATCATCTCAGATATAGTGGAGGACACTATCGAGGTGTTTATGGATGACTTTAGTATGTTTGGAGGTTCATTCAAAGATTGGTTGAGGTATTTACATGACGTGCTGAAAAGATGTGAAGAGTGTCATCTTGTGTTGAATTGAGAAAAGTGACACTTCATGGTAAAAGAAGGTATTGTGTTGGGGTAGAGAATCTACACAAAACATATAGAGGTTGATAGAGCTAAGGTTGAGATTATCTAGAAGCTCCCTGCACCTATCTCTTTAAAAGGTGTGAGGAATTTCTTGGGACATGTAAGATTTTACAAACGGTTCATAAAGGACTTCTCAAAGATTGCATATCCCTTTTACGAATTTCTTGAGAAGGATGCTAAGTTTGTATTTGATGATGAATGTCTAAAGGCATTCAAGGGGCTGAAGCAAAAGTTGATATCGATGTCTATCATTATTGCACTAGATTGGACTCCGTACTTTGAGATTATATGTGATTCAAGTGAGGTTGCACTAGTCGTGGTGTTGGGATATTGCAGAGAGAAGATATTATATCCCAGTTACTATGCCAGAAAAGCCCTTAATGCAGCACATAAGAACTATACTATCACTAAGCAGGAGTTACTCGTAGTGGCCTTTGCATTTGAGAAGATTAGATCATATCTCTTGGGAACCAAAGTCATTGTGTATACTGACCATTTGACATTGTGGTACTTGTTGGATAAGAAGGATGTTAAACTAAGATTGATTTGATGGGTACTACTTTTTTAGGAGTTTAATTTTGAGGTGATTGACAAGAAAGAGATAGAGAATCAAGTTGCTGACCACCTATCAAGACTCAAGGATGAGGCTATGGAAAAGTTTGATGATGGGATGGATATTGATGACTTATTCCCTGATGAGAGAGTATTGGCGGCATCATACGATTTGATACCATGGTTCACAAATTATGTGAACTACGAAGTCAATGATGTTGTGCCTCCAAATTTGACTTTTCACTAGGGTCGTAAGTCCATGTTTGATGTGAAGAAGTTTTTGTGGGATGAACTATATTTGTTCCATGTCTGTGTAGATGGAATTATTCACCGTTGTGTTCCTGAGGTAGGATGATGAGCATTTTGGAGGCTTGACATTCATCATTAGTCGATGGGCATTATAGTGGTATAAGGACAACACATAAGATCTTGTAGTGCAGTTATTACCTGACAACCATCTACCAAGATGCCCATGACTATGCAAAAGAAAGCAAGAAATTGGTCAATCTTCTAGAAGGCAAGAAAGCAATTGGGTGCAAATGGGTATATGAAAAGAAAGAAGGATTTCCTAACCAAGAAGATATTCTCTGCAAAGAAAGATTGGTGGCCAAAAGATATGCTCAAAAGGAGGAAATTGATTATAATGAGGAATTTTTTCTAGTTGTAAAATACTCCTCCATTAGAGTTTTGTTGGCTTTGGTAGCACAGTTGAATTTGGAACTAGTTTAGTTGGATGTAAAAACTATATTTTTACATGGAAACTTGGACGAGGAAATTTACATGACTCAGCCTGAAGGATTCAAGTTGTTGAAAAAGAAAATATGGTGTGCAAACTTGAAAAATCATTGTATGACTTGAAACTATCATCTAGATAATGGTATAAACGATTTGACAAGTTTATGTTGCAGGCAAAGTACAAAAAACGCAAATACAATCTCAATGTGTATTTGCGCAAGCTTGAAGATGGATCCTTTATATATCTTCTCCTATATGTTGATAGCTTCAAAAAGTCAAAAGGAAATTGAGAAGTTAAAAACTTAACTAAGAAGGAAGTTTGAGATAAAGGATTTGGGTAAGGCAAAGAAGATTCTTGACATGGAGATAAAAAGAAATAGACTTTCAAGGAAACTATATTTATCTCAAAAAGGAAACTTGAAGAGGATACTAAATTGATTTGGCATAAATGAAGAAGCAAAGTCGGTTAGTACACCTCTTGCTAATCATTTTAAGCTTAGTGATGTCATGTCACCAAAAATTGAAGCTGAACAAGAATATATGTCAAGAGCACTATATGTGAATGTTGTTGATAGCTTGATGTACGCAATGATTTGCACAAGACTAGATATTTCACATATTATCAGAGTTGTAAGAAGGTATATGTATAATCCTGGAAAGGAGTATTGTCAAGTAATGAAATGGATTATACGATATATTCGTAATACGATGGATGTTGGTTTGGTTTTCAAGCAGGGAGGTAATTTGTATTTTGTTGGATATTGTGACTTAGGTTATGCAGGTGATTTGGACAAACGAAGATTAACTACTGTTTATGTTTTCACTATTGCAAACACACCAGTAAGTTGGAAGTCTACTTTGTTGTCAACGGTTGTTTTGTCTACTATTGAGGCATAGTACATTGCAATTACAGAAGCTACGAAAGAGATAATTTGGCTTTAAGATTTTCTTAGAGAGCTTAGTATTGAACAAAAAATGATCACAATATTTTGTGATAGTCAAAGTGTAATTCAATTAGCAAGAACCAAGTTTATCATGCGAGGACAAAGCACATTGATGTTCGGTATCATTTTGTACAAGACATCATAGAATAAGGTGGAATCATAGTGCAGAAAATTCGGACTACAGATAACCCTGCCGATATGCTGACAAAAGTAATGACTGCGGTCATATTTCAACATTGTTTGAACTTGATCAACATTGTTGAACATTGAAAATTGAGGTTGAAAACACAATCAAAAATTTATTTTTGAGAGAAAGTTGAAAATGAAAATTTTTGCCAAGGTGGAGATTTGTTAAATTGTCACAAGATTCAAGATGAATTAGTATGAAGAGTTGATAGGAAGATTTATTCTTCATTGGTATTAAAAGTCAAGGTAGGAAATTTGTAGTTGAAATCATTAAATGGTTTCACAAAGTACCTTAACATTTTGTACACATAGTGATGACATGGATGACATCATGAGCAAGAATTCACTCCTATAAATAGGTAGCTCTTGGTTTATTTATAACATACTTCTCACTTGTCTTCTCATCTTCTAAGGCATTTGTTTCTTTCTCTCTTGTAGTATTTCACTTGTATTCTTTGGAGTAAAATAAATATTGGTTGATTGTGTCTGAAGAGTAGGCAAAAGAAAACAAAACTTTACCGAACCTCGTAAATTTTTGGTGTTCTTTTTATTATTATCTCATTTATAATTTATTAATTATCCTAGATATAGTAATTGTGATATCATCACTCTCTATATATTCAACTTCCGCAACACATATTTTGTTATTGTATTGGTTTCTATGTAGACTTAACTCATAATTTATGTGAAGTTGACCCAATAAAAAGTGCCTGCAGGCTGCAGCAAATTCACCACTAGTAAAATTAAATCAATTATAATTTTTTTTAAATGCAGAGTGGAGAACAATTTAGAGGAAGGAGTTTTTTTAGCTTTCCTGTTTTCTGGATTCTGAATTGATCTGCATATTAAACTTATAATAATATACTAATATCGAGAAAAATAAGACACAAATATCATTTCATTTTTTTATTTTTTATTTAAATGCTGCTTCTAGGAACGTAACATCTCACCCCATAAATATTCCAAAATATATTTAGAATATTTAGAATCGCTAATATTATATTTGTTGAAAGATGAAGGACAAAATTTAAACATAAAAATCACAGCTGTAATTGGGAAAAAGACAGGTTACTAAGTAAGAAAAATTGTTTGTAGAAAGAGAGGAAAAAAAAGAGGCCTTCTAAGGATGTATAATTCTTAAAACAAACTTCTACAAGAAAAACAAGTGAATAATTTTTAATTTTTTTTTTTTTTACTTTTGTTGTTAAATAATTTTTGATAAAGACGGAGATTACAAAATGAAAAATTAAATATTTACTAACAAGATAAAAATTTAGATGATCAACTAACTACAGTGCTAAAATTCTTCAACAAGAGAAAAAAGATAACGTTAATTTGATAAATTTCAATTAGAAAAAGAGAAAGCAGGAAAATGTGATTTAAAGATATAGAGGTGAAAACGCGTTCACAAACAGGCACAAAAGTCTGTGACAGTTTTGTCTTTGACAGACAAAATAAAAGTTCAAAGATATTATTACCAAATTTATCAAACCCAAGACAGTAAATTGATATGTAAATTCTACCTGCCCATCTGCATAGTAAAATTAGCCAAATCAGCTGTGGAGATATGGTATTCCATATTGAATGGACCCCCAACATTTCATTCCATCACTTCACATATAATATTTACAAAATTCTTAATTAAAATTCACGAACAAGTGCCAAATCATATTTTTAAATCACGAATTATTACGGTTCGAGTAATTAATTAACTGGTTTAATTAGAAGATCGAAAATTGAACAGATATCATTTTTAGATAAAAGAGCATATTTGATCCAAATATAATTTCCAATTTTTGAGTATATCGATGTTATGCGATAGTAATAAATGTGAATTAGTGAGATATGAGAGTGGTGTCTGAATAGAGAACTGACAAAAATATATGATGATGTCTATAATGCTAATATACTGCGGAGAGTTAACACTAGTCTACTCCTACTATGAATTCATTAAAAATTTATGTTATATTAAATAAGATTTTTTGCATTCATTTCACATCGAATAAATTGATTAAGAAACATATGATGGTAAATAAATTATCATTGAAATAATAGAAAGATTCTTAATTTTTTTATGTGAAAATACAACTATTTATTTTTTTCATTTTTTATCAATTTATTCAAAATATCTATAAAAATGGCTATTGTATATTTTAGTTACTAACCTAAACACTTTAATTAAGTACATCAACACATTGTCTCAAATCATTCCATCATGAAGAACAATTCAATTTGAATCATGCCATTGCTAGTCAAAGTCTAATGAAAACAAACCACATAACTAAAATAAATAATTTTTTTATTGCACTTTGAGTACACAATAAATGATACAGCATATGACACACTTCTACAAAAGAATAAATATATCTATAACAAGAATTTTCTAGGAACTCACATGGGAGAGTCCAGAAATTATGATTCATCTTCTGTATTGTCCCTATTTTTTTTAACCTTCTTACCTAAATAATAATAATAAATGTAAATAAAATTAGTCTATGTAAGTGATGTTGTTCAAGAAAAAATTAACTTGACATCACCTCTAAAAAAATGTTTCAAAAAATAATTAACAAATATATGGTTAATAATTGAACTGAGATGTTGATGATCAGCAAAAACTCCATAAAGGAATATCTGCTGATGATTCTTCATAATAAACATCCTCCATTGAAGGTGGATCAAAGAAAATGTTACCATGTAGCATGTCATTGTACTTTGGTGAATCGAAGTTGTACCATTGCTCAATCATTGAGACAGCTGTTGTGTCTTGATCAAAAGTAGTCGTACAATTTGGTAATTCATCAAACTGATCCGTATGACTCAACGGCGATGATGAAGAAGAATCAGAAGGTGGTGGAGACGGAGATGATAAAATAGGGTTAGTAGTGTCATTTGACAGTACTAATCCTATATTTTGATCATTTCCACCACCTTGAGCAGCGGCAGCGGCGGCCACTCTTTGTATGGCTTTAGGAGATAGTGTAGTGTGATGATCAATGTGGTGATAGAAGGATGAGTCAAAAGGGAAGTTGAGATTTGGAGCAGCAGAGGGGCCTTTAAGGCATAAAAGTGCAGCATCATAAGCTCTAGCAGCAGCTTCAGCGGTAGAATAGGAACCTAACCAGATTCTTGTTTTCTGATTAGGTGCTCTTATTTCTGATACCCAGGATCCCCAGCTTCTCATTCTTACTCCTTTGTACTTGTTCTTCTTCATCCTTGATGCTGAAGAAGATGATGACAATGACATTAATGTCTTGTTTGGCTCTGATGATAAACTCTTTTGCTCTGTCTTCACCATTGGTTGAATCTTGAAGGAATAATGAATGGAGATTGATGTGAGTACTAGTGTAGTTTTTTTCTTCTTTTGATGTGTGTGTTTGAGATGGATATTGATGAAGTGATGTTGAAGTTAGAGGAGGGGATGATTATTTATAGATGGTGTGTGCTAATTTGATTTGGGGTGCGGTGGGGTGGGTTGAACTTTGAAGTGATGCGGAGATCCTTTTAGTCAAGAGAGTAATGTCTACATGTAAACATCAGAGTGGAAGACAGACAGACAGACATTTTCCACTTCTTTAATCCATTGTAGAACTTGGATAAATGTCCTTTTACTACTATCCATCTAAATTACAATATTCTCCTTAACTAAATAAAAATTATTCCTTCCATTTTTATTTATGTGATAGTAAACGTTATTTAAGAAGGAAATAAAAACTTGAAATATGGTGCTTGATGGATTACAGATTATCTTATTAAAGATAAAGTTAAAAGTTAAACATTAAATTATTTTAAATATAAAATTTATTTTTTTAAAATAAATTAAAAAAGAAAAACATAGCACATGAAGGACAAAGGGGGAAGGCATTTATTTTGCATATATAATTTTTGAAGCTTCTCAACCTTGGTAGGCATTTGGACATGACTGAGTTGATTTTTTTTTTACAAAAAAATAATATTTAAAGTTAGTATGAAATAAGGTATTTGAAAATTAAAATTATGTTTAGACATGAAAGAAAAATAAAATTTGTGAGTGAAAACTTGAAAAAACAAAAAAGTAAATCTGTTTTTCAAACTTCAAGTCTCATATTTCAAATTTGAAATAATAGGCCTAATAAATAAATACTTATTTTAAATAATCTCCAACTATTATTTCACATTTTTGAAACCAAATCTGTATATGTTCTTCTATTTTTTACTCTTTTCGTCTCAATTTAGTTGTCATGATAAAGTTTGGTAAAATCCTTAAGAAAAATTTAACTAGGAATATTGTTTTACTAATATACTCCTTATAAATAATTAAACTTTTATCTATATATGTATCTCTTAATTGTAAAATAATTAATGCTAAGGGCAAAGCTAAAAAAAAAAAAAATTTAATTGACAACTAATTTGAGATAATTATTTTTAGTAATGTGACAATTAAATTAGACAAGAGGAAGTATAAGAGAAAATAGAAACAGTAGCTCCCTCTCTCCTATTTATTTTACTGCAGTATTTACTTTTCTTATAATTAACAGATGCAGAATATTCAAAATGTTTATTTTCACATATTGATCAAGCTAAGAGCCTAAGACTATGTCAAACTATCATGTGCTCCTGTCTCATTTTATACTGTGAAAGAGCTTTTCTTTTCTTTTCTAGAGAACGTTTAATGCTAAAATGATGAAATTTACCCTTATCATTTTCTTATTGACTAGACGTCGTTTGAAAGACTCTTTAGAGCTTGGAAATTTTTTTTTAGTAAAATACTAGCAAATTAAATTTGGAAGAAAAAAGCTGAAAGTTTCTTGAAGGTATAAACAAATAAATATATTTTTTAATTTATTTCTACAACTTTGATATACACGTAAAAATAAATATTTAAATTTATATAAAACTAAATAAGCATATATACATGTTCTATATAGTGTCTCACACAAACTGTCACGTAAAGTTACGTATTTACTTATTTAATTTTAAATAAATTTAAATATTTATTTATATATATTAAAAGTTAAAAGGATATTAAGATTTAATTAAATGATATATAATATAATATAATTTTATATATATTTTGAGAAAGGAGCAGAAAGGTAAATGGCAAAATGGGGCTGTCTGGAAACCAGCAAGGATCCTCAAAAGTAAGTACATACATACGCTGATATCTTTTCTGCAGTACATGACTTGAACCGCAAGTTGTCTTCCCCATTGACATCAATAAGGTGATTCTTGATTTGTTCAAAGTATTTCCCACAACCCCCCTCCTTCTTTTGTGGTTTATATTTTAAGGGGTCGTTTAGTTGGGAAAAACTTATAATAATTGTTCTAGAATAAATTATTTTATTATTTATATAAAATAATTTATCCCATCACTATGGTATAGATGGTGAGCTAAGTTATTTCAAATTTGACAATCAAATAAGATATCAAATTTGATTCCTTCACTATTTTTTAATCTCATAACTATTTATTTTTATCTCTCACACTAAATGATCCCTAAGTACAATAACGAACCTACTATTGTAGTATTATTTAGTTCCTAATAATTTTTAATTTGTAGTACTATATATTGTTTCATCTGCTTGATATTTTATTGTTATACAATTATTTTTCTTACAATCCTATGTCTAAGTACCTTTTTCTTTTAGTCAAGATTTAATGAAAATAATTTTTATATGTCGGAAAAGTAAAGATAAGATTTGCATATATTTTATCATCTTTTAACTTTACCTATAAGATTACATTGAGTGTCTTATTGTTTGTTTTTGGTTGTATGACCAGGGTTGTTCAAAAATCGAACTAAAATCGATAACTTGAACTGGAAAAAAATTATTTAGTTTATTCATATTGGGTTATTGGTTTAGTAGTTGCGACAACAATTTGAATTTTTTTTATTATTGGGTTATCGATTCTTAACAATTTTAGATTTTTTCTTAACAGGATAACCAATAATCCTATAATAAATTAAATAATTATATTTATACCATTTCGTATATAAAATCCTACACAGTTTTTTTTTTATTGTCTCAAACTCTCAGTTTTTTACAATATGGTAGTGTTTGTTTTTTAGCAAGATGCAATCTGTCAACTCATGTGTATAGTTCATTTGGTTTGTCACCTTATCTCTAAGTAATTTTCAATAAAGAAAATTTTGTGTTAAATCTTAACGGTTAAACCGATAACAATTAATAACCGATATAAACCAATAATTGATAAGTCAATATCTTAATGGTTTTATAACTGTTTAGTATATCTACAAATCGATGACCAATAAATCAAACTGATAAATTTCAAAATCAAATCGACTTGACCGATATGCAACCCTAATATGAACACACTACTTACATAAGAAATACGTAGTATTTTATCTGTTTCAATTTGTTTGACTTATTTTCTTTTTTGGCCTACTCAAAAAAAATTCTTTTTCCTTTTAGCATCTCTTTAATTTATAAACGATCACAAGATTAATAAACATTAAAATAATTTCTACCTTTAATCAAAGATCATAATTTTGTTTTAAAAAGAAATTCTTAAATTTCGTGTAAAAATAAAATAGGCTGGCCAAATACATTTAAACGGAGAGAGTATTTAAGTTTTTTTCGTCACATTGATCTTGTCATGTTAATTAGTTAAAATGATAACACAATATGAGGACAATGTTGTTACCTTTATCTTATCACAATGTTTAGTCTTTTTGTCTATTTCTTCAACAATTTTTAAGACATGCTAATTACTTACTAGTGTAGTAAATAAATAAGAAATGGGCAAAAATGTCACATTATTACTAGGAAAATGACATGTCTTAATGAATAGATGTCGTCATCATCATATCTTGCATCTAAATATTCTATGCATTAAATAATTCAGTGCTAAAAGTGAGAGAAATTAACATAGGATTCTGTCATTAGCAGCTTCCAGGATTCTGCACCAACGAAGGGGAGCTTAGGAATATAATATTCTCGTGTCCATTTTTATTTATTAAAAGTATATTTGTTTAATTTCTGAAGTTAAGAAATAATTTATATTTATTTTTTAATTTATACTTATTATTAATTGTAATCAATTTTTTAAGACATTATTTTATTATATTGAAAAGGTGATTTGATGAAATTATTCTTATCATTTATTTTTTTTATAATTTCTATGTTAAGTCAATAAAAGAAAAATATTGTTGGACAAAAAATATTCTTGAAATTTCCGTTTGTATAACTTGTAGCATATCAATCAAGAATAAATTAGTGAAAATTAAGGGTGTAATTATGTCATATTTATTTGATAGAAAAAAGGAAGAAGGGTAATTGTAAAGACGCGCAATAGAAGAGTAAGATTTATTTGTTCTGTATGTAGGAAAACAGCTGTTTCTCTTCTGTCTTGCTGAGCCCTCCTTAAAACGCGTTTTTCTTTGCTAATTTATTATATCTATCAAAATCAGTCCTTATAACAGGGGAATAAATAGTGAATAGGATACTCTTTTTACTTGTTCACAACTTAAAATAATGATTGGAGAGATCACAATTTTTATTTAGAAAATTTAAAATATATATATGATCAGAATTTTTATTTAGAAAATTTAAAATATATATATAAAGAAGTTGAAGAAAGTTAAATACTCTATCTCGTGACAAAAAGAATGACTTGCTGCTTTACTTTTTAATCTGTTTAAAAAAGTGACCTATTTTTTATGGTAATATTTTAATTTAATTTTTTATGTGACATGTTCAATGCCACAAGATTTTAAAAAAATAATTTAGTGCATTTGACAGAACTTTAATTTAGGACTATAAGATTGAAAAGTTTTTTATACTTTTTAAATTTTTGTATCAAATCAAACTAGATTATTCTTTTTAAAACGAAAAAAATACCATAATAACAAAATAAAAATTTAATCATATATAAACAATATAATTTTCTGACAAAGAAGGGATAAACCCCAATCTCTTACTAGCTCCATCCCTAATTGACATAAATTCTTTATTATTAAACACATAAATTGATCAATTTAGTCATAAGCCTTAGAAAATTATTCGGAAATAAGTAGTTAATGCAAAAAACTACATTAAGAGAAACAATATACGTTAGTGTTTTGATAAGTTAAAATTGAAAAAATATTTTTTTACACTAAATGGAGATAAGATCGTGTATAATAAATCTTTGTGATCAGTGGCGGAGCCACTCTATAGCTAGAGGGTTAATTCGAACCCCTTCGACAAAACATTATACTATTTATACATAATTAATATTATTTTTTAAAATTTTAACTCCATCAATATTTGTGATCGAACTTTTTTTCGTACCCTATACACAACAGAAGCTTTTTAGTGTACCGAGCTTCCCTTATTTATATAGTAAACGGAGGAAGGGAGCAAGAAGCACTTTAAGGAAATATTACAACGGTTTCATGGGCTAAAATCCTAATAGCTGGTAAGCGCGCATGCATCATTTGACTTATCATTTTTTTCTATCCACGACACAAGAATGCAACATGATAAAATCAATAAATATAACCACGTCCTTAAAGAACTATTTTGGCACCAATTTCTCCTATTTAAGTTTTTTTGACATTATTCTAAGAAAGAGTGAGAAGTAATAAACTCAAACAGCAATTTTATCTTTTGATTGGAGATGATGGAGTATATATGGAAAGAAATCCAGTAGTAAAGATTCACTCGAGATCTACTATGTAGTAAAGATACTCACTTTGATATGAAAAAACAAATGATGTTTTAACACTGGAAAGTTTTGTAAAATCCAAACATTAACGCGTCATGCTTATAAAGCTTAGAACTGCTTTTCATGTCTTTGAGCCAAAACAAGGATTGTTTACCCTAGTTTAATTTATGGACGTGATTCAAAAAATATGCACATACAAAAAAGATCAAATCAAGAAGATTCTGTATATTAATATGCTTTAACGATGTATAGTTAATAATACAAAAATATAACAAGTAAAGAATATTATTCTATAACAATTAAAAAGAAAATATGTAAGTGAATTAAATCTAAATTCCAGTGTGACGGACTGATAGTGTCATCAGAAGAAGCTTGAAATTCTTGTATTTCAGAAGTATGAAACTTAAGATTACAACATTTGAGGTTGAGGATATAGCGCTACTGAATGAATCCAATGCATGTGTAGGTGAAGCAAGAAATAGACTCTTAAAAATGAAGGGAGTCAACATATAGTATTTTATACATATAACAAAATTTTGACCAAGCTAAACAATATAGGTTTTCATTGAAGTAGTGTCAATTGACACACTTTAGAATAAGATTATTTGTCACGGCTTACAATAAGAAACTGATGAACTACTTGTTGATTTTTGGCTTTTTTCAAGTGTCCCACATCGGTGGGTGGAAAATTGGGGAGGAGTTTTGGGGGTTATAAAT